>JABEVN020002377.1:0-21654 GCA_013146195.2 Codonopsis lanceolata
ATGACGCCATTCCCCACGCTGAGAAGCGGCCGTGGGGTGGAGTTATATAGGCGCTGGGGCACATGCCGCAGATTGGCAAAGCGCTGACATTTGTCGCAATGTCGCACCCACCTGACATAATCGCTTTGGAGCGTACTCCAATAGTACCCCTGTCGGATGATTTTCTTGGATAGCATATGGCCATTCATGTGGGGCCCGCAGGTACCACCGTGTAGTTGATCCATGATTTGCTCAGCTTTGGCCTGATTGACACATAATAAGTTGAGGCCTTGATAGTGCCTCTTATACAGGCTGCCACCGCTGAGCACAAATTGGGAGGCCCACCTTCGCAGGGAGACTCTTCCTCTTTTATCTAAGCCAGGAGGATAGAGACCTTTCTGGAGCAGATTTAAGATGTCGGCGTACCGTGGCTCGGCAGTGATCTCGGCGCTTCAAGGCTGCATTGATTTTGAAGCAGATATCTTGGGAGTGACCTTCTTCCCGACTATAAATGGCTGAACATTAGTTTCTGCGGGAATCTGGACTAGGGATGCCAGAGTGGCCAGGGCATCAGCGAATTGATTCCTATCTCGTGGCAGATAATGAAACGAGATAGAACCAAATCGGGCGGCAAGTGTTGTTAATTTGGCATGATAGAGCTGCAGCCGAGGATCCTGGGTCTTCCATCTTCCTTCGACTTGATTTATGATTAGGGCAGAGTCTCCATAGACTTCGAGATCTTTAGCTCCCCTTTGGAGAGCTTCTTCTAGGCCAGCAATACATGCTTCATATTCCGCCGTATTATTTGAACATTCGAACTCCAACCTTATAGCCAGCGGAGTATGAGAGTCAGCCGGATCGATTAGCAAGATTCCTATGCCAAAGCCTCTTTTGTTCGCGGCTCCGTCAAAGAACATCTGCCAACAGGTGTCATGGTCAGTGATTTCCAGGACACCTTCATCTGGGAAACCGTGCTCGCCGCATCTTCGCCTTCAAGGGTAGATCGGCTAAGTGGTGCAATGACGCTCCCTTTGATAGACTTGAGTGTGACATAAGTTATGTCAAACTCATTGAGAAAAAAGGACCACTTGGCTAGTCGGTGGGCGGTGATGGCTTCAGAAGATGTACTTGATGGGGTCCATTCTGGATATGAGTTTGATGGACCTCCCTTGGAGATAGGTTTTGAGCCTTTGAGTGGCCCAGACTAGGCCGGTGCAGCTTTTCTCCAACGCTGAATAATTTAGCTCGCTTCCTTGTAGCTTCCTACTTATGAAGTATATGGCATTTTCGATGTAGGAATCTTCCTTTTCTTGGGCGAGCATAGCCCCTACTTGTGGTGTCGTGACGGTTAAGTATATGAGGAGAGGTTTATGTGTATGGGGTGGAGCTAGCATGGGGATTGGTAAGGTAGGCTTTTATTTTCTCGAAGGCTAGGGCACTTTTCGTCCCGCACTTGGTCAAGATTCTTTTTAGGAGTTTAAAGAGGGCTCACATGTGGTGGTCACCGTCGATGAAGCGGGATGTATCAACCGCCTAGGAAGCCTTTGACTTCAAGTTGGGAGTTTTCGGTGGCATTTCTAGGATGGCTCGATCTTTGTCGGCTCGATCTCGATGCCTTGCTCGGCCACTAAGAATCCCAGACTTTGTTTTCGTAACCCCAAATGTGCATTTGGTGGGGTTAAGCTTCATCCGGTGCTTCCTTAATCTTTCAAGAACTTTCGAAGATCTTTGATATGGGCACCGGGCGTCATGCCGCTGAATGCACGATCATGTCATCAACATAGACCTCCATTTCTCAGGATCATGTCGGGAAGAGGGTGGTGGCGGCCCTCGGTAAGTGGCTCCCAGGCATTTTTAGCCCAAATGGCATGACAAGATAACAATAAGTACCCTGTGAGTAGTGAATGAGGTCTTCTCCTCGGTCTTCTGCCATTTTGATTTGATTATAGCCCAAAGATGCCGTCGACGAAGGATCGGACTTTGTGAGCGGCGACGACGCCTACCACAATATCAATATTGGGTAGGGAAGTCATCTTTGGGCGGCACGCTTTGTTGAGGTCGCGGAAGTCTACATTCGGACTTTCCGTTGGGCTTGGGAACCTGCCACTATATTGAATGATCGGGTATTCAACTACCGAATGAAGTTGACGCCTTGCTGTTTCATGATTTCTTCTTTGACTTGTAGTGACCATTCGGCTTGATGCGGCGGAGCTTTTATTTGATCCAGGCGAGCATCCGGATATGTGGGAATCCGGTGTTCGACTATAAATGGCCGGATCAGTCGGGCATATCTTCGTAGGACTAAGCAAATATGTCTCACGAACTCTTTAAGGAGATCAATGAGTGCCTTTCTTTACGGACCTTGGAGGTAGTGCCGATTCGATTTCTTTGATTTCATTGTCCGGCCCAAATTTCTGTTGATAGTGGACAAGTCTTCGATTCTTCCGATGAATGGCCCTTCTCGGTACTCAACTGACTTTGCAAGCTCAAGTAGATAATTTTTATCTTTTGGGTCCATTTCATTAAATGACTCATTATCATAATTATTATTATTTAATGCGTCTTTTAATGTAGGTGCAACTAAGGAATAAGCAAAGACATTTAAATTATCATTAAAAGCATACTGTACAGGGTTTATTATATTGTTGAGGACTTGGGGTTTGAGATCCTCAACTTTAGGTAGCGGATCGGTAGATGACCAATCCGTAAAGCTAGGAGAAGGAATGAGGATAGTATATCCAAAGCGGTCCACAGTGCGGGCGTCGGGAGCGGGCCGGTCCGTGGTATACCAATTCTGAGGCTGATTGGCAATAAGTTCGAACTCACCAGGGAGCTTTTCATAAGTGCCTCCTTCTATCATACCCAGAAAACTGTCTCCTCCGAACACTTATTGGAAACTCCTTTATTGATCAACATATTTTGCAGCACCTTTATTTATGGTTAATTAGACTAACTTGCTTCCCTTAGACCTCATCGACTTGATTTGTTTCAAAGATTTTCGTGCCTGCCACCGTGATTTCCTCGTTGTCGATGAGGTCCTGAATTGCGTCTCTGAGCATATAGCACTGACCGGTAAGATGACCGCTGCATCGATGATACTCACAATACTGGGCATGGTTCCAGGTAATGGGTAATGGTTTGGGTGGTCGGTAATTATCCATGGGCTTCAGTATCCCATGGGCACACAACGTTTGGAGTATTTCGGATATTGGGGCGGGCAGGTCATCGTAATGCCTTGAAATTGCTTCTTTTCGACTTCTTGGCTTCGGTACATGGCCAGATCGGGTTTTGGTCAGGCAACTGAGCGGCGTTTTCTTTTTTGGATATAATTGCAATGAAATTGGGTTGACTGGACCTTGGCCCAATAGGGATTCTTTTTCTGGTATGCAAATGATTCTTTTTAAATTCCCCGGGGTCATGTGGAAATAGGTATCTGAGGGATCAAAAGGGGAATGATTCTTTTGGTCGTGATAGTAGGCATTCAGGTGGGGAGGATCAAGGCTGATTTCTGGAGGATATGGGTTAGAACTATGGGCATTAGAAATCATGTCACCTTGGGTAAGGAGGTCATCACCAGGCTGGTGGCTAGCACTTGGTGGCTTTCTGGAGGCTTGGAAAAAGATATTTTCTGCAGTATTAGGGGAGTTTATTTCAGGAGAATGGGAAGTATTAGGGACGCATTTTGGGGTCTTGGCTTTTTGCGAGAAACTGGCAAGGGTTTCTGAAAAACTGGCCAAAAGGTCTTTTACCACCTGATCCACTATTCTTTTTGTGTGGGCGTCCAGTTTCTTTCTTAACCAAGCCTCAAGCCCAGGAGGAGGTACATACACAGGAGTTTCCCCTTCTGGTTCCCAACTGTTCCAGTTGTCGCTAGCCCCCGTCATAGCTTGTTTATTCTTGGCTGCCATATTGCTCGGATCTGTACCTTCAGGACTGATTCTACCATTGTCTGATCTAAAACTGATACCCTCTGATCTGATTTCTGCACTACTTTCCCGTATCAACCGGCCAGTACTATCTCTGTCTTTCCAAATTCTGGCCAGGTTTCTGAGGAAAATGTGTTTGGAGGTATCAGAAGGCTGGCTGGAGGCTTTCTGGGCTTGGAGTACAGCGTGCCTTTTATTAGTATATTTTATTACTCCATCCGTCCCTAAATTATCGTCCTCTTTTCCTTTTTCGTCCGTCCCAAAATTATTGTCCACTTTGAAACTTACCTTTTTAGAACATCACTTTTATCACTTTACCCTTACTTTTTCACTCTACTTTAATTATGGGCCACATACACATGGACATTAAAGGAAATTACACATTAAACCAATATAAATAATCAAGTCAATTGTTTTTTCTTAAACTGTGCGCCGGGTCAACTAGGACGATTATTTAGGGACGGAGGGAGTATTATTTATTTTTGTTCCCTACAATTGACCGGATAAGCACCCGCTTTATTTTGACAGTCTCAGGATTTTCCCTGGAACAATTGATTCTTTCTCCAGAGTATAGGACCAACGTATTCCACCTCGCCTTCGACTCCCTTCCCGAGGCGAAGGGCCTACACTCTTTCCAGGATCCACCATTCGAAATGGTCTAGGTCGAGCATATGAGAATAATAAATCAGCCCCAACTTGTTTATATTTTTTTTTGTGCGCACTTTATTATTTTTTCTAAACTTGCGCATTTTTTTATTATTTTCATATATCATTTTTTTTTTGCAGGGGCTGACTCACAATTCGGAGATGCAAAAACCGGTCGGTCTATGAAGTGTCCTGAGAAGCTATATGCATTCTAGCGTTGGCTTATGCAGTGGGTAGGCTAGGCATGGTGTAGGCCTGTAGGGTAACAGTTCGGAATATCCCTATATACGTGCACGTGTGTGCGGTATCTAGAAAGCAGTAAAGTCTTTATTTTTTTACAGATATATAAATAGAAAAATAAACAGATATGGCATGTCTTGCTGTTATGTGTGGATTTTCTCGGCTTTTTAATTTGGACGCAAGCAAGCAAGCACATCACATTTAAGAAATAGAAAGAAAAGCGGGGAAACTATCTATCCCTATTAATTACAAATTTGGTCCTATGTCCCCAAAATAAAATGACATAATGAATGCAAATATGTACAAATGTACAGAATAATAGAAAAGGAAAAATGAACATAAAGAAATAATAGAGTTGGAAATAAGACAATAATTAAAATAAAGCCCCGGCCTTTTTATTGTGCTGCCCGGAATTTTTATTGCAACATATATATATATATTGATTTTTTGATTTTTTGATTTTTTTGATTTTTGGATTTTTTTTTTGCTTTTCTCTTTTTTTTTTTAAGAATATTTTTAAATACACCTGTAACAGTTATCAGAACGAAACTGCTGCAAGATAGAGGATAATATCCACAAATATAGGCACGGATGTATAGGAACGCAATATTCAAATGCATAAATTAATATAACAAGCATACTTTAGCCAGAAAAAAATAAAAACAAAAAAGTTTTATTTTATGAGTCTAGCCCTCCATTTTATTTAAAATAAAACAACTCCCCAGCAGAGTCGCCACTGTGGGTTCCTGGGAACTGCGCCCGCGCCCCGCGCGCCCTTGGATAGGGGTGCGCGTACGTGCGGATGCGTGACACCACTGCTCTCGTTCCACCCTCCCTTGTTTAGGGGAAGACGAAATCAAAAGTGCGAGAGGAGTGCTATCTATGATAGCGCGTTGGAATACGCCTTGGTTGCCTTTAGTGGATTTTTAATCCAATATGAGAACTTGTGGTTTCCCACATTAAGTTATCCCTTTTTTAGGGGATAACATGATATGGGAATGCATTACCCTTTCATTCCCATTTTCCCTTTTTTAGGGAAAAACGGAAAAGTGCAAAAAAGGATATTGCGATGCCCCCAATATGGATTTTATTAAAAATAGCCTTATAGCCCGTTTCGGATCACTATGGGAGCTTTGGGTTTCCCGCATCAAGTTATCCCTTGTTTAGGAGATACTAGGATATGAGAATACATCACTCTTCCATTCCCATTTTCCATTTTTTAGGGGAAAACGGAAAAGTGCAAAGAATGAGTGTTGCGAGGCCCCACTGGATCCAAAAAGTTTAGATTCGCCATCGTTATTTTAAGACAAAATAAAGCAAAACCAGAAAAAGAAAAAGAAAACCAGAGATAGAAAATGGGTTCGGAGGCTAAGTTACGAGTTGGGAAGGTGCTAGGCACCCAACTCGCCCTTTCGGTCTCAAAATAGTTTTTGGCTAAAGTATGCTTATTGTTATATTTATTTAGCAAACAAATAAAGCATTAAAAGACAAGAAAATAAAACAAATACATCCGTGGCTACATTATTTACGGACTTGCACCTATTTCCTTACAATAATTACAAATGTATTTAAAAATATTTGGCCATTATAACGGCTCTTTTACATAATATTTCTTATTCTAATCCGGGTAGCTCAACGGCTTATAATGACTACATCGTGTCGGATTTAAAGAACAACTTTATAATAAATAAAATAAACGAACATGTAAATAAATAAATAAAACGCCCTTAAAGGCTTTTACCTTTTAGAGCGGTAGTGTGCTCGCTCTGTCCTTCAGGGAGAGGGAGTTTTTTGTTGTTGTTGTTGTTGTGTGGTTGTTGTTTTGATTTGGGTAGAGTGACTGCTTATTTTGGGTGACTTTGGCTTGTTCACTCGGGCAGAGTGACAGCTTATTTCAGACGGTTTTGGCCTTTTTGGTTGGGCGGAATAATGACTTACTTTTTGTGTATTTTAGCTCATTACTCGGGCAGAGTAACAGCTTACTTTGAGATTTTTGGGCCGGGGAAGTGAGGTTGATACCTAACTACTAGGCTAGGGATCACTTATAACCGGTGGATTGAAGTTTTGGCGGAGTTCGGATGGGGTTTGGAGTCTTTGGTGGGCTACACACACCTATCCCGCACCTCTCTCTAAAACTCGGCGTTCTTACGATGCAGAGAAAATATCAGAGCTTCATTGTCGAATTTTTCTGAACGCTGAAATGAGGAGCCCAGCACTCTTATTTATAGGTGGGACGAGGGAGTCATCGGGAATTATCGTAATTCTTCAGCGAGCTCAAACATCGTGTACGCCGGCCTTCACAGCTTGTACAATGCGTTAAGTCCCAGAGCTACTGTAGCTCACTTGGCGCGGCGCCCAATCCTCCTTTAGGCCGTGCCAAGCTCCTATTCAAGTTTCATTTTTGGCACTTTCACCCCTCGCACTTTACTGTTTTGCGCATCCTGCTTTGCCTTTCACATTTTCGACTCCTGTAACTTGACAGTTGTTAATTTTGAATAGTTCTTGATATCACATGTCAGAGTCACATATCAGGGGTACGAAATTGGGGTGTCTACACACATCAGTGAGCCCTTGCTCCTTATCTGACGAGTATTCATGCTCGGAGCAAAACGTGTTCTTGTACGGAAGGGATGCCTCTATGTCCGCAACAGGTTCTAACACTTGTGTAAATTTTGAGGTTGTTGTGACCTGGCTAGAAGGCAGGAGAGTAGAATGTTCTGGAATATAAAAGGGTAGCCAGTTGGATGCATTTTTTAACAGTTCATCATTTGGAGAGTAGTAGGGCGAGTGGGCAGCTAGGTGCGTGAATCATTACTGAGTGGTATGAAATGATGGATGCGTGCTTTACAAAGCGATGCATTAAATGTGAGGCGTGCTCCCATGATGTCAGCTTCATGTGATGCTCTTTTCCTCCCCAAAACTTTCAAAATTTCTGCCTATATAAAGATACCTTTGCTTCCCATTTCGTCCTTTTCCAAATTCCAAAATTTCAAGAGAGAGAGACTCCAAAATATCTGTGTTATTTGCTTCCAAGCTCCGATTGCTGCCGTTCTTCGAGTCCCTATGACTGCTTATGCCTCGTTTCTGGTATAAACAAGTTTGCGAAGAACATTCCCATTAATTCGACGATAAGTCTCACCTTTTTCCTTCTCTTGTTGTGTTCTTTGTTCTTCTGCATTTCTGAATCTGTAGTTCTTCATTTCTTCTTCCCCCTTTTATGCATTTTTGGATAGGATTCAAAGTTAGAATCACGCCTTGGTTAGAGATCGATGAGGGGGAAAAATTTGTTTTGCTTGCTAGGCAAGCACGACCCTTTAGGGTACCTAGATTTAGGATCTGTCCTCATAAGTTGCTTGACCATCAGGCAAAGTTTGATCTTTCTTTCCTCGATCTCTATGTAGAAATGACGTCCTGCGATGAGTCCGCAGGCCATGAAGAAGCATATAGTTATGGTGGGTGAAATGACTTGCTGAGTAGCGAGTAGATGCCCTCCATTGATGTTGAGATAATCGCCATTACTAAAGCCGAGGCAGCTGCCACTAGCAGGCATGCCCCAGGGAAGTTTTGAAGTGGAAGATTCCTCCAGCGAGTATAGTCCATCCGAAGAAGAGGATGCAAGGGAAGGAACAACAACTGGCGGGCATGGCCCAGAGCAGTTGGTTGGAGGAGATGAGTCTACATCCGGGTAGGATGGTGATGAAGCGATGCGCCCTTCATCTCGGTAAGATGCCCATGCGGAAGAGGCTTCTAACTCTGGGGAGGTAAGCTCTAGTGTCCCACAAGTTAGGAGAAGGAAGAACTCTGGTCGTTCAAGAGATCAGGCCACCTCCTCGGCTGCTGTACTCGATTAGTATGCAGATGCTGATGAGAGCAATTACGCTACGCATTGGACTTCTTTGGACACTGTGGCTAAAGTGACTACTTGGTTCATCTCGCTGGGAGTGAACCCTAACAATTATAGAGTGGATAATATTTACCTGCCCACTGATGTCGAGTTGTCTCACGAGCTCGGGGGATGGGTTTGGTTTTCTTGACTTCTTAGGGTTGAATTGCGTCTAGCCCTAGACCGTTCTTCATTGAGTTCCTGCTCGAGACCACGACTATGCCTTGTGATTTAATGTTAAACATTGTCCGGGCAATAATGGCCTACACCGTAGCTTGTCATCTGCTATGTTTTGAGTTGGATATGTACCTCCTCCGTAAGCTCTTCATTTTTAGTCCAAGTACTGGTGGCCGGATCGGAGTCTAACCGAGCTTTAGTTATTTGAGGATCCTGAGCGATGTCCCGGGAAAGGTTGAGGCCTTGGACAAGAGAACTGTGAGAATTGATTCCCGAGTGGGATGGCCGATTAAGCCTAAGAAAGGCAGCAGGGTGAAGGTACCCAAGGTCTCCAAGCAGGATTTTAAATCTGAAGAGAATGCGTGGCTGCGGGCACTAAAGGCTACTATTGGTGTCTATGAGGAAAATGATAAATGGCTAGGCCAAGAATACCTGTGCGATTGGAAAGAGTTGGTGTGCAACCCAATAAACCTGCGCCTAGCCGGAGTCCTATGTGCAGAGCTGCCCTGGGTAGACCCCTTTTAATTCATGAGACTGAGGTGACTCATCCATAATTCCATATTAGGGTGACTGTCACAGGCACATGATTAAGAATGAATTCCCTGAGTGCAAGTTACTCGCCGCTGGGGCAAGCTGCCGTCTTGTTTTTAAAGATCCAGATGGTTTCTTCTCGCTTGAATATCTCCTTTACCTTTGACATATCTCATTTAATAACTGTATTGATCTTTACTTGTCTTTGTCTCAGGAATGAGGTCCTTGTTGATGATTGTAAAGAGGAAAGAACATGAAAAAAACCGGTGTAGACACCCCAATTTCGTACCCCTAATTGTAACATTCTATAAAATGCTAAATCAAGTCAAAAGGACTAACGAACGTTAACTTTCAGGGGTTCAAAAGTGTCAAAGGAAGAAACAGAAAAGGAAAAGGATGAACAAAGAACAACAGGGGGGAAAGTGAAACTTCCCAAGGCATGAAACAATTTTGGGCGCTGCTCATGCCATTCTAGGCGCCCCACACCACCATTTTGGGCGTTGCCTCCTTTTCTGTATAAAGTGGCGCCCACAACTGTTTTTAGCCTCCTACTATTTCCTTCTATGGTACAACCTTTTCAGTGCAGGGTACAGCCACTTAAAGCTTAAAAGCAAAATAGCTAGTCTTCCTTTGTGCTTAAGTTTGCTCCACTTTACCTATAAATAGAAGGCTTTCCCTCCTTCATTTGGATAGAGAAACCTTCATAGAAAAATCCCCGTTGCTTTGCCCAGTAACTCTCTCACCTTCAAAATTCCCAGCAAACCAGCCTTCCTTCCTTGCCCCGCAAGCCTTCATCTGAACCTTCGTCCTCGCCCTGTGTGCCGATCAATCAACGTGGCATGTCATCACGTCACCCGAATTCAGACAACAAATACAAGCAGTCACATCGCCCGATTTCATACAGAAAAATCAACAAAAACAAGCAGCCACACCGCCCAATTTCAGACACGACATACAATAAACACAAGCAGTTATGCTAGCCAAATTCTACAAACTCCCACCCCTTTTACCCATTCTAGGTAAAGCGCAAAACTCCGCCTACACAACAATAGATAACAAACAAATAAAACAACAAAAAGACTTCTTTTCCCGGAAGGACAGGGGAAGAACATGTAGACCGCCTACAGAGCTTAAGCCTAGGCATATATCGGGTTCAGACACTCACGCTCCAAGAGGTAAGTTTTGTCCCCGTAATTATTTATTTTAATCTATAAATAAAATATAGATATTTAATTAGTTTCGTTTATGTTTATAGTTTAATATAAAAATATTTAAAAGACTACCTGTCTGAAAAAAAGAAAAAGAAAAAAATAGCTCGTTAGTTTGAAAACCCGTAAGGGCGGTTGTGAGTGCCCCGTTTTTCGACCGATTCCCCCCGCCGGTGAGAGTGGCTGGTTTCAAAACCTTAAAGCGCGTGGAATACGCTTGGCCTCATTTGTGGACTCAAAATGTGATCAACAGAGTCGCCATCTTTATTTTAAAGAAAAACAAAGAAAAACCAAATGTAACCAGATTTGTAAAGGGTTCAGAGGCTAAGTTTCGAGGTGAGAAGGGGTTAGACACCCAATTCGCCCTTTTGGTCTTAGAATAGTTTTAGGCTAAAATATGTTTTTTTATATTTATTTAACAGATGAAATAAAACATTTATATATATATATATATATATATATATATATATATATATATATATATATATATCTGTATCTATTTTATTACAAACTTGCAACAATCTCCTTCCTGGGGTTACAAATATATTTATAAAAATTTGGCCATAATAATGGCTCTTTTTAATGTTATTTTCCTATAGAAATTCGGTCAGCATAACTGCTTATTTTTTTTACATCGGGCTAGTCTAAATAGCACTTTTATATATAAAAACTTTAAATAACCTACCTCTTGAAGCGTGGGGGTTTTATCCCGTACCAACTAGCTTCTGGCAGGTCCTAGGGGTGCGCTCTCTCTATCCTTCAGGAAGAGGGAGTATTTTTCTTCTTGTCTTGTTCGGGATTGAGGCGAGTGGCGCTTCGAAAGTTGTTTTTCGGCCTCGGGATCTGGGTGGAGCAATTGCTTGGTTTTTTGATGTTGTTTGATTGCTGACGGCGGAAATCGGACAGAACAACTGCTTGTTTTTTTACTGATTTGACGTCTGGATTCGAGCAGGGAAACTGTTCTTTTTGGGATTTTTGGATCGGTGGAAAAGGGCAAAATCCTAGCAGGGCAACTAGGTTTCACTTTAGCCGACTGATTTTAGTGTTTGGCGGAGATTTGGCGGAGCTTCAGGGCTAGAGGAAGAAATTCTCTCAGCGCTCTCGGGAGAACTCACTGCATTGAGTGTGTTTTTTCACTGTGAGAACTGTGATTTTTCACAAGCCGGGGACCTCTATTCATAGGCTGGGAGAGGCATTCCTTTGCTGTTAAGTTTTCTCTTTCTGAGCTTCATCGGCTTGTACTGTGTGCTTGAGAGATTGTACCAAAGGAAAACTGCTACAGGAGATAATGCACTATTGGGCGCCACCCATAGTGGAACCTGGGGCGACGCTAGGAGTGGCTATGCGCGGCGCCCAGCCCTCCTTTTCCTCCTCTTTTTGGCACTTAGGCCCCCTGCATTTCATTGTTTACGTATCCTGCTTTTGCTTTTTGCATTTTCGACCCTGTAACTTGACATTCGTTAGCTTTTTACCTGCTTTATTTTGACGGTCTCAGGACTTTTCCTGGAACAGTGGATTCTTTCTCCAGAGTATAGGACCAACGTATTCCACCTGCCTTCCGACTCCCCAAGATCGGACTGATCCCAGGCGAAGGGCCTATACTTTTTCCAGAATCCACCATTCGAAATAGTCTAGGTCGAGCATCAGAGAATAATAAATCAGCCCCTGTGTATTTATTCTTTTCCTTGCGCAATTTATTTTTTTTCCATCATCATTTTTTTTTGACTTGCACATTTTATTTATATATATATTTTTCTTTTCACTCTTTTTTTTTACGGGGACTAACCCATCATTCAAAAATGCAAAACCGGTCGGTCTTTGAAGTGTCCTGAGAATCTACATGCAGTCTAACGTTGGCTCATGCAGGGGGTAGGCTGGCCATGGTGTAGGGTAGCAGTTCGTAATATATTTACATGCGTGCGCGTGTGTGCGGTAGCTAAAAAACAATAAAATTTCTTTTTTTTTTTAGATATAAAAACAGAAAATAAACACAGATATGGCCTGTCTTGCTGTTATGCGTGGATTTTCTCGGCTTTTTAGTTTGAGCGTAAGCAAGCAAACCAATCACATCAAGAAATAGAAAGAAAAGCGGGGAATCTATCTATCCCTATTAATTACAAATTGGTCCTAATCTCCAAAATAAAATAGTAGAATGAATGCAAATATATAAATATTTTACGGAATAAAAGGAAAATAATATACAGAACAAAATAATAAAATAGAGCCGATAATGAAGCAATATTAAAAATAAAGCCCCGACCCTTTTATTGTGTTGCCTGGAAAATTTATTGCATATAAAATATTGCATATATTTATTTTTATTTTTTGCAAATTTTTTTTGATATATATAAATATTTTTTTAAAAAAAAACATATTTTTAAACATACCTGTAACAGTTACTGGAAGGAAACTGCTGCAAGATGGAGGATCATTTCCACAAATATAGACACAGATGAATAGGAACGCAATATTCAAATGCTTAAATTAATATAACAAGCATACTTTAGCCAGAAACAAAGAAAAACAAAAAAGTTTTTTTTATGAGTTTAGCCCTCCATTTTTATTTAAAATAAAAACGATCTCCCCAGCAGAGTCGCCACTGTGGGTTCCCGGGACTGCGTCCGGGCCCCGCGCGCCCTTGGATAGGGGTGCGCGTACGTGTGGATGCGGGACACCACTGCTCTCATTCCATCCTCCCTTGTTAAGAGGAAGACGAAATTAAAAGTGCAAGAAGAGTGTTGTCTAAGATAGCGCGTTTGAATACACCTCGGTAACTTTCAGTGAATTTTTGGTCCAATATGGGAGCTTTGAGTTTTCCATATCAAGTTATCCCTTGTTTAGGGGATACCAGGATATAGGAATACATCACCATTTCATTCTCATTCTCCCTTTTTTTAGGGGAAAACGAAAAAGTGCAAAAAAGGATGTTGTGAGGCCCCACTATGGATTTTATGAAAATAGCCTTATGGCCTATTTCGGATCACTATGAGTGCTTTGGGTTTCCTGCATCAAGTTATCCCTTGTTTAGGGGATACCATGATATAGGAATACATCACTCTTTCATTTCCATTCTCCCTTTTTTAGGGGAAAACGGAAAAGTGCAAGAAATGAGTGTTGCGACGCCCCACTGGATCCAAAATGTTTTATAGATTCGCCATCTTTATTTTAAGGAAGAAATAAAGAAAAACCGAAAAAAAGAAGAAAAAATCAGAGATTGCAAAAAAACGGGTTCGGAGGCTAAGTTACGAGTTGGGAAGGTGCTAGGCACCCAACCGCCCTTTCGGTCTCAAAAGCGGTTTTTGGCTAAAGTATGTTTTTTGCTATATTTATTTAGCAAATAAACAAAGCATTAAAAGATAGGAAATAAAAGCAAATACATCCATGGCTACATTAATTACGTACTTGCAGCCGTCTCCTTACAATAATTACAAACACATTTAAAAATATTTGACCATAATAACGGCTCTTTTACATAGTATTTTCGAAAATATAAATGCTCTTAAAAGTTTTACCTTTCAGAGCGTGGTGTGCTCGCTCTGTCTTTCTCGAGAGAGGGAGACTTTTTATACTGCTGCTGCTGCGGTTTGGGCAGAGTAACGGCTTATTTTTTATGCTTGCCTACTTTCTACTGGTTTAATTTGGGCAGAACAAGGGCTTATTTTTGGTGGTTTTGGCCTTTTTACTCGGGCAGAGCAACGGCTCTTTCCGAGGTTTTTGGACCGGGGAAATAGGGTGGATACCTAACTAAAGGGCTAGGGATCACTTTGAACGGTTGGTTTTAGGTTTGGCGGAGTTTTGACAGGGTTTCGAGGCTTTTTAGGAGGAACTCACTATCACTCTCGCTCTATTTTCTCTCAGCGTAACGAGGACGCGGAGAGTTTGTGATCACTGATCGGTGTGTCGAAGGCGGACCCTAAGCTCCCTATTTATAGGCTGGAGGAGGGACTCATCGAGGAATTCTTTTTCTCTCTTGGCGCTTCATTTCCTTGTACACCGCGCATCACAAGCTGCACAATGCATTAACTGGGAGTGACCCTGTAGCTAGCTGGGCGCGGCCATAAGTACCCTTTGGCACCGTGCCAAGGTCCCCCTTTGGCAGCGCCAGCCCACTATTCATCTTTCATTTTTGACGCTTTAACCCCTGCATTTCACTGTTTTGCGCATCCTACTTTGCCTTTTGCATTTTTTAACTCCTGTAACTTGACATTTGTTAAGTTTTCCCAGTTCTTGACATCACATGCCAGAGTTACATATCAGGGATACGAAATTGGCGTGTCTACAGAGCCCCTCAACGATGGAGTCTACGGGTAACCCGAGGCTTACTGAGTAGACGAACATCGTTGATAAACAATAGACTCTCCAATTTCGTGCAATTATAATAGGAGAGAAATGCAACAGGTAATAGTTATAATGCAACAGTTTATAATGCTAACAAAACTCCATATCTTAGACATATTTAGTCGGTTATAGCAGGTTATCGTAGTTTTTAAGCAGATATGCAATAGAATGCTCTAATGGTCGGACCTACTAGTGTAGGCTGCCTACGTATCCCTTAATAAAGGAAATCAGACCAAAACGTAGTTCAGGCCAAAACCTAAACTAATCATGCATGCGACGGTCGTGCCTACCGAAATAGGCTGCCTACGTATCCTTATACAAGGAATCAGACCGAAACGTAGTTCACCCCTGCTGGGGATCAAGTTCTGCGGTGTTTAACAGACCAGTGCTGCGATGCAAGTGATGCGATGCTAAATAAACAAGTGCTGCAATGCTATCAAACAAGTGCTGTAAAGCTTATCAAACGAGTGCCGCAAAGGTATCTATCAAGTGTTGCGATGGTCGTGCCTACCGAAATAGGCTGCCTACGTATCCTTATACAAGGAATCAGACCAATCGTAGTTCATCCCTGCTGGGGATCAAGTGTTGCGGTGTTTAACAGACAACTACTGTGATGCTAAACAAACAAGTGCTTGGGGTTATTACAATCTCACATCTACCCGATGTGGGATTGGGGTTATTACAATCTCCCCAACTGAAATCCTTGACGTCCTCGTCAAGGCCGAATCAAACCCCGGGTGATGCAAGTTTCAAGAGGTGGCTCGTACGGGGATCAAGAGGTGGCTCCTACCTTCTGCGGTGTAGCACTTTGGCCCGCACAGCACTTTGTTTCCACATTTTCAGCCGGGACCCGCTCTGATACCATTTGTAACGACCCGAGCCCGAGAGCTTGGTTTCCTACGGGTAGCCCACGTACTGGCCCACTGAGCACGCAACACATTGGGTCATCAGGCCCACCACAAGTCGACCCAAAAGTCCATGGATGATGTTGGTGCCCAGTAGTAGCGCATGGCTACCTTATAAATCAAACACAAGTCCCACATCTACTCGATGTGGGATTGGGGTATTACAGATATGGAGATGATAAATGCCACTAAAGAGTGGCTGTCTACGCTTTTCGATATGACAGACTTGGGTGAAGCAAACTATGTGCTTGGAGTAAAAGTCATTAGGGATCGTTCGAAAAGATTTCTCGGTTTGTCTCAAGAGACTTACATTAATAAAGTCATCAAGTGATTTGGCATGACTAACTCAAAACTCATTGTCACTCCAATGGAAAAAGGATGTGTCCTTAGTACAAACCAATGCCCTAAGAATGAAGAAGAGAAGAAGAGAATGTCTACGACTCCATATGCGAATGCTGTAGGAAGTTTGATGTATGCTATGGTGTGTACTCGGCCTGACCTATGCTTTTGCAGTTGGGATGTTGAGTCGAGTACAAAGTAATCCTGGACCTCAACACTGGATAGCAGTAGAGCCGTCAAAACGGACTGGCGGGGCGGACCAACCCACAAAATGGCGGACCCGCCAATTGGCGGGCGGGCGGACCAACCCGAAAATTTGGCGGGCCCGAAAAACACAACCCAACCCAACCCACCTTGGGTTGCGGGCGGGCGGACCAACCCGCCATTTGAACAAGCGGCGTGAAAAATAACGATGCCGCTTCTTACTCTCTTAGGCCGCATCAAGCTAACAAACCAAAGGAGGTTTAGCCTTAAAACCGGCAACCCTTACCTTTACAACCGAAGTGGATAAGTAACAAGCTGTAGCCCCAAGTTTTGCCAAAGCCCCTATAAAAATATCTGCCAAATATCATGTAATGTCTTCGGCACTCAAAATAGGAATGGGGAAAAGGTCCATAATACTACTATTCCGTCTTTGAGTATAACAAGTTAACTATCGTGAAGTCTGTTTGTATGCTTGCTTTTAACATTTCAAGTAAATACTTACCTCCAAGGCAGTGACACCTTTGTTACCATTCTTACTTGAGGCACGTCTTTCCTTCAATAGGTAAAAAAGGCGGACCAACCCTCCCCGCCCCGCCCAACCCGCGCCCCGTTTGGGTTTAACCCAAAAAGCCCGCCTTTTGGCGGGGTCATGTTTTTAAAACCCAACCCACCTTTTTAATATGACGGGGTGGACCAACCCAACGGGTTTGGCCCATTTTGACGGCTCTAGATGGCAGTGAAGAGGGTTCTACATTACTTGGTGGGAACCACAAATTTAACCCTATCTTACCAAGGTGGGGATTTGAGCTTGAAAGGTTTCACTGACGCGGATTGGGCTGGAGATGTAGATGGTTATAAATCTACTTTGGGGTACGCTTTCCTCCTTAGTGGTGGAGCTATCTCTTGGAGTACCAAGCCGACAGACTAGCACCACCTTATCTACGATGGAGTCAGAGTACATGGCCTGCTCAGCTGCGGTTCAAGAAGCTGTGTGGTTGAGGAGTTTTCTTCAACATCTTGATGTTACGACACATATGGATCGTCATATAGTCATTGCTTGTGATAGCATGGCTGCTTTAGGTTACACTAAAGATCCCAAGTATCATGGGAAGACGAAACACATTAATATCAAGTATCATTTCACTAGAGACATGGTTGCAGAAAAGAAAGTTGTTCTAGAATATATTCTTACTAGAAGCATATTGGTTGACCCTATGACTAAGCCTCTAGCTAGAGAGATCTTTCAGGATCATATGTTGGGTCTAGAACTTCGTAGGATTTGACATTTATTCTTAGAACACTTTTGTTGACATTTGATTATTATTTTTCATTATCGTTTGAATAAATTGCAATTTCATTTTATTCATTTTATATGTTAGTTGGATATTTTAATATGAAATTGCGTAGCATATATATTTTGATTAAAAAGATGTCGTGGATATTGAATTGGCCCTCTCACACGGGTAATTCACCTTGTCGCTAGGTGGGCGAGCAAGTTGAGATAGTAAAAGTCTTTGGCACCTACGAAGGGGGGTACGCAAATGACATTACATTTATCTCCTTGGCATACGGCCAAGATGAGACCTTTTATAAAGGTCGACTTTATATCCCAAGGAAAAGTCTGAATGTGAGATCTTAAAAGAGACACTAGAAGAGTGACTGCTTTTAAGTACTCAGGTTAGACGCCAGAAGGGTGGCTAGACTAAGGTTCGTATGGCGTTTGAGCATGACATCCCTACTTTGTGTGGGAGTTCCGCCATCGCATACACATCATACTGTATGCGATTATAATGCGACTTAAGAAAGTGATTGAATGATCCTTGCTTCATCACGGTGTGAGTTCTAGTGATCAAATCCAGGTCACGATTATACCCTATGTGACTTAGAACTATATCATGAACTTGGACATTGATGATGCTACTTTGGCATGCCGACCAACGGGCTATGCACATACAACCCTACGGAGCATTGCTGGGAAAGCAGTTAATCAAGAGTGATTGATATGAGTGTCTAAGGAAGATAGTATGATATGCATCTCTATTTTTGTGTTTCAATGCCATGGCAATCATATTGAACATACGGTTTAAGAGATTGATCTTGATACACAAACATGTTGAGGTTTAAGCACCGCTCTTGAGGGATTGAGGATGCTTAAATTGATGTATATATACGGTCTGGGGTATACACGAGTTTTGTTTTCTAACGAAGACGTTCTATGCTGGCCAGATGGTGATTTGGTATAGCGTTCCACCCTTTATCTTTCTCGTCATGTCGCACGCTTCACTTCCAGTATGAAGAAGCAGTGTTTAACGGGTTTTGATAATACGATGTGGTAAGAGAGGTGAGTCCATGTGTGCGAGTGGGAGACGTTAGCAATTGGGCTTGTGGCCCGATTATTTACTTCCGCTCATATGGAATGTATTTATATTATTAAAGATTATTTTTCGTCATTGTTATCGAGAGGCCAATTCTGTTGCAGATGGGCTTGCAAATCTTGCTATTGATCAAGGAGCTGATTCAGATTTTTCTTCCATCTCCGACTTTCCTTCATTTATTAGAGGCAATATTATTTTAGATGGTCAAGGGGTTGCTCATGTTCGTATCTCTTAGTTATTATCTTTCTCCTTTGTTCTTTCTCTTTTCTGAGGTAAGGCTCCTTTGTCCCCCCGTTCAAAGGGTAAGGCTGGTTGTCCCCCTTAAGTTTGTATATTTCCCTTTATTTTAATAAATTCGCAGGTGCCGTCCTGTTTCCAAAAAAAAAAAAAGTTTCCTAATCCGAAGGGGTTCGAGATTGACTTAACTTAACCTACAAGAAATAGGGTTTCTTGTACAATAATATAAATAGGGCAACTAAAGGGGTAAGTCTTCCGCTTCACTTAAAGTTCAAGTTCACACAAGGTAATTCATGATTACTCTTAGTTAATGAACTTGATTGGTATATATATTAATGATATATTTACCTGCATCTAGAAATAAAATAAAACATTAAAGTACTACCTAATATATGTAGGAAATAGCTAAGAAAACTACCCAAGCTAATGAGGAAATATAAATCAACAAAAATAAAGAAAACCCTTACAATCTCGTTTTTCTATAAAGGCCTAATTTCCAAAATTGCATTTTGGCCCCAAAAATCCTATTTATCATTAAAAGCTCTCAAAGTTATTCTTGAACTTACGAGCTCTCTTTTGAAGGCTTTCATTTCCAAACGTAGTTGTTTAATGCTATTATGGCGCAATGTGGTCGCTTCAAGAGAAGCAATCCGACCGCTTCGAGATCGGGTGCGAACGCATTACAAAGGAGTGTGACCGCTTTGAGACGGCTGATGTTTGCTGAAGACTTTGTCGTTAATGATAGCCAGGATGCGAGCACATTACTCTATGATGTGGTCGCTATATAAAGTAAGGATGCGACAGCATTGGTCCGATAATTCTCCAAGCTTAATCTCTTCGAACTTGTCAAGTATCTAATAAATTAACTCGAATCCCCAATGACTCCACGAATCAAGTTTGTATAGAATCCTTGAATCTTCTATGCCTACTCAAAACTCTTCAAGGTCTTCGTTTGAACACTTTTGCACTTGACCTCTTGAGCCTTCATGAATTCTCCATGCTTGATAAACACTTGACTTTGACATGGACTTGAGCTTCCTAGGATCACATCATTCTCCCCCACTTCAAAAGGATTTGTCCTCAAATCCAAACCTGCATAACATAGACGCAATTTAGCAACCAAGAAATATTCACTAAGATTATGCTTACTAGTCGATTCCATGTCGTTGATTTTCTCAAAATCTCCTTGTTTGCAAACCATTTCACGCAAGCTCATGCATCTCCAATCATCGGGATCAAAAATCAATCTAGCTCGATTTGCCCATACACTTTGTTTCTCAAGCAACATTTCCATCTTTAGTTGTGTAACAAACACAACAAAACTATGCACTATAACAAGATCAAAATTGTTAGCACACAATTTGTTATGTAACAATTTAGCACCACACGAAATTTGCACAATTTTATGAAAGGACTTGTCTATTCGAGTATGCAACTCAAAGCCCCTACAATTGGAATTTTTATCTGCATTCAAACACATCCAAACCACTATCTAGGTTAAAATACCAATCTAACTAACTCCCCTTGATAAAAACATTAGCTTCATATAACACAATGAGGTCACATATTTTAATGGAAAACATAGAACCCCACACATATGACAAGATCCTAGGCCTATCATATATTCTATCATGCAATCTCAATGACAAATATTTCTCATGCAAAGAAATCTTACCACATTCAACAATCTCAAATATCAAGCCGTCATTGAAGAAATCATTCTCAACTTGAAGCTCACAACTCACCCAAGTTTTTGTATGCTTAAGAAGAATTGTTTTTAGCAAGGAAGATAAAGCTCTATGAATATCATGCAATCCATAAATCTTATGAAACATTAATGCATCATGGAAACTTCAACAATCTTATGACATGCAACAAAATAATTCATCATAGAAACACCATGCATACTCACAAGTTTAGAACTCACATCTTGAGGAAACATAGAAACTCCCAATGCACCATTCAAATCTATCAAGTCAACTTTTGACTAACAATCCATGAATGGAACTACATGGGAATGATTAGGAACATGCAATGTCAAATTTATTCGACTACCAATATTCATACCAAATTTCACACAATCACTCAACCCATGGTCACTAACCAAGTTTTGCAATTCAAACTTTTTAGACATATCAAGTGGCCTAACAAGATTTCACATGAATAAGGTACCCACATCAATATCTCCACTACGTTTGAGTCTCTTATCAACGTCATGGTAACCAACATCCATTAACTCATTATGTTTTTCACCACACAACTTAGTGCCATAGGAAGAAGTAAGATCATACATTGATGAAAGTGTAGGAACTACAACAATCTCCTTACCCGGTTGATATCTCCATTTGAATTTCACAAGTTCCTTGCTTAGTTTAAGAAGTACTCCATGACAAAACTGTGGAAGAGAGTTAACAACACTTGGCAATATATTTCCAAATCTGAGTATTCAAAATTGCCTCATTGCACCTAGGTACAATCTTTGGCATTTTTAAGAGCAAACTCTTTTTCATCACAATTGCCATCACAACAAGTTTCTTATGCTTTCTCTCTTGAACAATCTCTCCTTTTTCACTCTTTTGTTTTTTCTCACTCTCACTAATTTTCCTCTCCTTTTGCCCGGTTGTCTTACAACTAACTATCTTCTCTCGAGCCGGCCTCTCACTCTTG
>JABEVN020002378.1:0-21646 GCA_013146195.2 Codonopsis lanceolata
GGTATGTGTTTGAAGAGGTATAGATGGGGATTGAATTTTCTCAAATTAAAATATGTAAAGTGATGGACTTTTTGACCATTTTTATGATAGTATTTGGAGAGGAAATTGAGGAATGATAAATGGGTTAGATTTGATTTCAATAAAGAGAAATGATGAGCAATTGCCAAGAGAGTATTTGTCTTTGACACGTTTGTGTGTGTGTGTGTTCCACTAGGACACAAAAAAAAAAAAAAATAAAGAGAGGAGAATAGAGAGAAGTGAAGAAGACCAGAGAAAGAAACAAAGAAGAGTAAAGAATGTAGTACGGGAAGAAGAAATGAGTTAAGGATTATATATGCATATATTAATATTAAAAAGTCTAAATATTCCACAAACCAAAACATGGATGGATTTAGGACTTTTCGGTGGTAGAATTTTACAGATTGATTCCTTGTACTTTGAGTTTGCATTAGCATTGTTGTTACTATGTATACTTTGAAACTTACCCTCAAGTTTCAACAGTTAGAAATAGACCTTCTATAACTATTATAACGTTATATTTAGGGATTGTTAATTATGTATTGAATTTTAAAAGTTACTATAAGGTCCCTAAATTCATAATTGTATTTTGTATTATTATAATTTAGATTCGGATAAGCGCGGATAGCGATGCGTTGTGCAGGCTAATTTTCACAACATCGTTGAGGTAAGGGATTATGCATTGTTTAGGTTATTTGAATTCTTTATTCTAAATTGTTAGGCTTCCGCTATTTCTTTGGCATTTACCTTTCTTTGAAATGTGTGGACCTTTGGTTGGTATTTGGATTTGAATTCATACCGTATCCGTTCTTCCGTTATTTTAATTGTGAATTACTTATGAATCTCACAAAATTATTTAAACTTGATGTGTGATATTGTATTCGGTTACCATTTGGATTTGATTTTGGTTGAATATGTAATTATTTTTTAAAAACTACGTTATGATTACTAAGACAACTAGAATGACCATTTGGTCTATTAAGGTGATATACACCATAGGAACTATCTTGGGATAATCGGGATATACCATTTGGCTTTTGACCATTTAGGGTACTTTGATATTTAAGGTTCCTTGGAGCCACCTTTTGTTTTGGTCTAAAATGACCGCTTATGTGATCATAACATCCTCCATAGTATTGGATATTGATTTGATTTATTCTGGTGAACTTAGTAATTGTTCTTCGATAAATGAGTATTTAATCTTGTGGATTTCAGAAAAATAATTCCTTTTGACATTTGTATTTTTGTCACTATATATTGTTTGACTTTCTTTCTGGTCAACTCATTCTTAGAAATCGGAGGGGTTGTATATGAATTTACTGGGCTTTGTTCGCTCACCCTTTTACTACTCCTTTTCTTTCAGGACATAAGTAAGGAATGGAAATTTGGTTCGGTTCGTGTAGGTCCAATTGAAGAGAATAAAATTCTATTATGTTATGAACTACTATTTTGTAATCGTTAACTAGAATTTGAGAGTTTTATTTTATACAGGTATTTTGAAATTTGTAAGCAAATTATTAAGGATTTATGTTTGGATATTTGATGCATACGTGGAAGATACATTAGTTACGTTTGGGTTTCAACGTGGGCCCACGTAATGGACAGGGAATAAAAACATTCAAACTGAAATCAGAAATAAAAAAATAAACCAAGAGCATGATCAATTTAGGATTCAACAGAGATTAAAACTTGTTGAAACAATCATTAATGATGTATGTCATCTCAAGAATCATTAAGCGTGAGCAGCAGCGGAATAAATGAAATAAATAACAAACGAATCTAACAGAGTGACAACAAGCTGTAATTTATGTCTGCAAGTAAAACACTTGTAGACGATGCCTCAGGGCAAAACTTCCACTAGATTAAAAGATTGGAATTGCTTATAATATGAAAACAAACCGTTTAGAGAGTGGAAATCATTACGAAAAACTCCTAAGTGAGAAGATATATCTAATATATCTATGCTAAACACTTTTGAATACATCAAAAAAAAAAATACGAAGAGAGTAGACTAAAACAGTGAACAGCGAAACTGATGAGTCTTCTGATGATGTATCATTGGGTGGCTCATTGATTTCATGACAACACTTCTTCGTGTAAAACTCTCTCTAAAATTTCTCTTCTTGGGTTACCAGACGTCCAAGGCGTTTCCTTTCTTTTATAGAGCTCTAGGAAACCTGTCCACCAAAAAAACAACTTACCAAGGCAATATTAGGATTAGGAAAGAGTAATTAAGCAAATTAATCTCCAATTCCTACAAGTAAGGGATTTCCATATTAGAGTCCTTAAAGAAGGCAATGACCAAGCTTCCTAGAAATTACCTAGAAAGGCAATAACAACATGCATTGTAAATGTAATATAACATGACCAAAGTAGAAGAAATAACTCACGGTTATTTTTCTAACAAACATAAGAAGTTGAAAACCATGATGCATTTGGAAGGGAATCCTATAATTAAGAGATAGTCACTCAAAGATAAATTTCTTTAATCTATAAAAATAAAAAATTCATAAATTGTTTATGTCTAGTGTTTTAGTGCTTGTTTGGTCGAGTGTTTTGACCAAAACGTTGGTAAAAAGTAGTATTTTCTCTTTAAAAGTGTTTCAATGCAGATTTTAAAACGCAACATTTTTAAAATGTGTATTTTTTAAAACGCTCAATTTGGAGTTTTTAAAAATGTGTTGCGTTTACAACTATTTTTTTATATAAAATAGCGTTTTGAAATAGTTTTCCAAACATGTTTGAAAAAAAATTACGTTTAAAAGCGCATTTAAAAGCGTTAGAGAAAAATGCGTTTTCAAAATGATGCACGGAGAGGCATTAAACTAATTAAATTTTCAAGTGAGGGACACTATTTAGTGAATAATGAACTATGTTTACTAGGTTTTTATAGATCTAAGACAATCTAGCTAAGAGTAGGAACAACTTCTTTAATTGCTAATTATATATCCTATCTTTTTAATTTTTGCATGTATCGTCAAATCAATTTCATTATGTAAGAGATAATAGGATATATATACAATGCAAAAAAGAATAACTAAACTAACACTATCAATTGTACTTGCATGTATACTCAAATCGATTTATGTAAGAAACTTATAGGATAGACAATGAAGACAAAGAATAACTAAACTAACCTTATCAATTGAAGTTGCTTCTACAATTGGTGGCTCGAGGATTGAGGAAAACTTGGTGTATCCTCGATGCATGATTTTCGACATTTCGATGAGAGATGAAGATGAGGCGATGTTGGAGACATGGATTGGGATTTGGATAGTGAGTGAAAGAATAATGAAGGAAATAGTTGCTTCTATAATTGGTGGCTCGAGGACTGAGAAACTTGGTGTGTCCTCTCGTGCATGATTTTCAAGACATTGTTTTGATGAGAGAGATGAAGATGGAGTTGATGTTGGAGACAGGGATTGGGATTTGGATAGTGAGTGAAAGAATAATCAAAAATAGTTTCTTCTACAATTGGTGGCTCGAAGAAAACTTGGTGTGTCCTCTCGTGCATGATTTTCGACATTGTTTTGATGAGATGAAGATGGAGCCGATGTTGGAGACATGGATTGGGATTTGGATAGTGAGTGAAAGAATAATCAAGGAAATAGCTTCTTCTACAATTGGTGGCTCGAGGACTGAGAAAACTTGGCGTGTTCTCTCAGATGCATGATTTTCCGACATTGTTTTGATGAGAGAGATGACGATGGAGCTGATGGAGACAGGGATTGGGATTTGGATAGTGAGTGAAAGAATAATGATGGAAATAGTTGCTTCTATAATTGGTGGCTCGAGGACTAAGAAAACTTGGTGTGTCCTCGATGCATGATTTTCGGACATTGTTTTGATGAGAGAGATGAAGATGGAGCTGATGTTGGAGACAGGGATTGGGATTTGGATAATGAGTGAAAGAATAATCGAGGAAATAGTATCTTCAATAATTGGTGGCTCAAGGACTGAGAAAACTTGGTGTGTCTTATCTGATGCATGATTTTCAGACATTGTTTTGATGAGAGAGTTGAAGATGGAGCTGATGTTGGAGATAGGGATTGGTATTTGGATAGTGAGTGAAAAATAATGAAGGAAATAGTTGCTTCTATAATTGGTGGCTCGAGGACTGAGAAAACTTGTTGTGTCCTCTCTGATGCATGATTTTCAGACATTGTTTTGATGAGAGAGATGAAGATGGAGCTGATGTTGGAGATAGGGATTGGGATTTGGATAGTGAGTGAAAGAATAATCAAGGAAATCGTTTCTTCTACAATTGGTGGCTCGAGGACTTTGAAAACTTGGTGTGTCCTCTCTGATGCATGATTTTCAGACATTGTTTTGATGAGAGAGATGAAGATGGAGCTGATGTTGGAGACAGGGATTGGGATTTGGATAGTGAGTGAAAGAACAATCAAGGAAATAGTTACAAAGAATGGTTGTTGATTAGGTGCATGTAATATTGGCTTCGTCCTTCCTATCTCTCTCTTGTTCCTACTAATACTCATCGTCAGCATTGCAGAATCAACCTAACATGTTGAAACATGATTAAGATCAAATTCATTCACGTAGTCAGTGGCAACAATAACAAGGTTGAGTTTGGGAAGGCATATTAAATTTCTTAATCTGTGAACTAGTAGGACTCATATATATCTGTATGTGCTAAAATTATGCATAGAAAATAAAATTTTGGCTTTCATATTGTCGGTTGTATACTAGTTATTTAACACATGATATAGCCTACTTTTGATTTTAGTTTATAATCAAGGTAATACGATTTCATTTAGTACAAATTTATAACACAGAATTGGTGTGCAATATCTAGAAACAAATCATTATTACTTTGTACACTAGATTTTCGGCATTTTCGATTTCCGCAATAAATTGTATAAGAGCAGCTCCAACGGAGCTTCACAAAAGGTTTATGCATTGTATAAACCGTGAAGAAATTTGGGAACCATTGTGAAATGCTTAGGTGGCAATGGAAGACATAAATCGGTTGTAATTTTACAACCAAATTACAACCGGTTGATGATGAAGACTTTTGGCGGTAACCCACTTTTACTCTCTTTATTGTATTACATTATTTAATTAGTTAAAGAATAAAAATGTTAAAAGTAGATTCATGTTATAAAGCTTTTATGGGTTTATGCATGATAAAGAATATGTTTATAAAGAAAAAGTTTATCTTGATGACTTGGCGAGGAAGAATAAACATTTTAAAAGTTCATGGTTGTGGATACCCTAAAGAAGGTTCGTAGAAAGTTTTGTTGTCTTCTTTTCGTGGCCCTTATCTTTCCTCGTGTTGGGTTTTTGACACTTTGTCCCGAATAGCATGTTTATAGAATGTTATCTCATCATGGATGATAAGGCTGTATATATAGGATGAGCTAACTTGTACGTACTTATTGGGGAATATGGTAGGGTTTATTTCATAACCTTAACCTTGATTTTTTAGCCTTTTAATTCTTGGTGCACAAAGCTTCCTTGGAGTGCTATATAAAGAGGAGTTCGTCCTCCATTCTTAAGCCAAGTTGTCCAAGTTGTTGAAGGCTAAGAGACATTATGTGATTTGTTGGAAAAATTGTGTATTGTGAAGGAAATTGGGTAATTTTGAGGCACAAATTTATTTATGAGTCATTTGTGTAATGACAAGGGTAATTGTGGAAACTTCGTGAGAACATCGAAATCATATATTTATATTCAATTTGATGTTTGAATGAATAAGTTATAAATGATTAAGAGGTGGTCTTTTGTAAGACGATCTTACGGATCCTTGTCCGTAACACGGATCTATCCAGGTTAAATGAGACAACATTCATAAATCTCAATGCAACTCCTTTGTTTTAAAAAAGTATAGTGCCACCCCTCATGTTTATATATGCAGAGTCTCACTTTTAACTATTACCAATGTCATTTTATAGTATAAAATAAATCACTTTTGCCCTAGAAGTGTCACTTTGCATTTTTAATGAAAATTAGCATTTTTTTTTCTTAAAAAAATGTTACTTTTGTGGCTTAAATGTGTCACTTTTATCCTTAAATGTGTAACTTTTACTTTGAAAATTGTCTCATTTTTTATAAATGAAAATCATTACGTTTGGCATTAAAGTGACACTTTATAGCATTAAAAATGTCACTTTTTAGCATTAAATGTGTTATTTTTGACCCTAAAAGTATCATTTTGCCTTATAAATAAAAATTATCGTTATTGACCTTAAAAGTATCACTTTTTAACATTATAAATGTGTCACTTTTGGTCCTATAAATATCACTTTGCATTTTTACTTTGTATTTTAATGAAAATAATAATATTTTTTCCTTGATAGTGTCAGTTTTGAACTTAAAAGGTGTCACTTTTGCTTTTTAAATGTGTCACTTAGCGTTTCATCAAAGTTCATTAGGGTCTGTCAAGCATCCTAAGGCAAATGAAGTTAACAGAGGGCTAACGGAGCTGACAGAGGATTAAATTACAAAGATTAGGGAGGAAGAAATTTTCGATAGCAACTGTAGGAGTACTGGAGCAAAAGACGACATCTTAACCGGCCATCAAAATAATAACTCATTTTGAGGCTGGAGGGATTTGAATACAATACCTCCAACCAAGGTTTAAAGCTTCCAAATTCCGCATGTGATCAGCTCAGCTGGACCATTTTTATGAGTCATAGTAACATGTTTTTTATTTATTATGACCCACAAATTCCTAAATGAAGCTCCATCTTACCAAATTCCATCCTACACAAGTTTTTGTCAATGATTAAAGTGTGGTATTGGAAGTGGGTTTATCCCACATTGTGAAAATAACACAAGGTTGAGTGGTTTAAACACAAGTGTCTTATGTATTAGGGGTAAGCTTATTCACAATAGAGGCTCCTCTCACGCGCGCACCCAATGGGGGTGTGCAAATCATGGTTGAACTAGCCCTCAGGCTAGCGAACTCATGTGCGAACGCGTCCCGCGGACACGAATGTCGGATCAAATTTGTCTGCTTAGTCAAGCCCACATTTTGTTATGATTTCTGTAACTCCAACAATAGTGACAGACTTATTGTGTTGTTATTATTAGAGAATAATATTTATTTATTTGTAATTAATGATTATAAGTAACTTCCTTGTATAGTTCATTTCCTTTTATAGTTCTTTCATTTGTCATGACTCCTTCTTTATTAATGATTCTTGTACTCCTATTTCTAATGTAATCCTAATTGTAACCATGTATAAATAGGATTCGTCCAATAGAAAAGCTATTTCATTATTCATTACAATTGTGAATATCTACATGGTATTAGAGCTTTGCTCATAAAATCTATTCTCTACTGCCGCCACCAACCAAATCTGTCTTCATGGCCACCAGCAACAATGCCCTCACCATCCAAAACCCCAATGATCCAACCCAAACCTGCCAACTCCTAAACATCTCCCCCACAACATCACTAGACTCACCTCTATTAATTACCTAGCTTGGAACAAGTTAAGGCAACACTCTTTGGGTACGTATGATCTATACAAGTTTGTAGATGGCTCACACACCTGTCCGGCTCCCACCATTCTCTTCAAGCTAAAACTTCCAAGGATGTTCCAACACCCAACCCGAAATACCAACCTTGGATCTGGCAAGACAAACTTCTGTTTGGCACCCTTGTCGGCTTTCTTTTTTCTTCCTTGGTTCCTTTCATCAAAAAGGATGCCACAACCCGCGATGCATGTCAAACCCTTGATCACACCTATGCTCCACCAACTTGCAGTCCTATCAAGCAGATAAAAGACCAACTTAAACACATTTCCAAGGGCACTTAGATGATCTCGGACTACATGCTATCCATCAAGGGTTGATCTGATGAGCTCACTGCTCTTGGTAAACCCCTCGACCATGAGGGTCTCATTGAGATCAACTTAGGGAGTTTACTATCGCCACATTGTTGATATGATCGAAGGACGTGACACTCCCATATCGTTTGATGAGCTTCATGAAAAACTCATCAACCGTAAACTGATCTTGAAGTAGTCCCACCGCACGTCCTTTGGGCACCCTACTTTGGCCAACCCTCCTCCAACCAGTCTCTACTCCAACCCATTCTTTCATACTCGCATTAAACATGTGGCACTTGATTTTCATTTCATTCGGTAACAGGCCCAAGATTGGCTGTTAAGAGTGTCCCATGTTTCCTCGGCTGATCAGTTGGCAGATGCTCTCACCAAACCGCTAGCTCGCCAACGCTTTCATCCCCTACTACACAAGATTGGTCTCTCCTCGTGGGCGTCCATCTTGCAGGGGAATTTTAAAGAATAATATTTATTTTGTAATTAATGATAAGAGGTAACTTCCTTGTATAGTTCATTTCCCTGTTTAGTTCTTTCCCTTGTCATGACTCCTTCCTTATTAAGGATTCTTGTACTCCTACTTCTAGTATAACCCTAATTGTAACCCTATATAAATATCTGATCCATTCAATGAAAAGGTTATGTCGTTATTCATAACAATTTTGAATTTCTACAGTTATTACTAGTTTTAATGAGTGAATTGATTTGACTATTGATGATGAAATCGGGGTTGTGTGTTAGAAAGATTAGATAAACTCAATGGGGAGTTTCTGCAAAGTGTTTTTGTTTTACTAATTTACAATATCTATGTGCTATTTGAATTATTCTTGAAGAGCTCATATCTAAGAAATAAGAAATTTATATAGATTGACATGTATATATTTAGATCGACTTGCATGAAAAGAAGAATATGGACCAATACATCAAGCTTACCAGAGAATGACCAATTTCTGAATTTGATACATCTTCACCAAGTTGTTCCATTATATGCAAATTCTGCAATATCAAGAACAAATAGTTTTAAACTAAGAGTATTCATACGAGAAGACATTGTCTTTTACTATTGGAATCAAATTTTTTTTTTTTTTTTTTGCAAGCTTACCACAACTTGGTCATATCGAGCCCATGCACCCTCTAACAAAAAGAAATGTATATTTGTGCCAAGCTCGTCATATAACTGAAAATACGATTTCAAGTTATTCCCTTACGCATAAGCACATATAATGTTAAAAACTTATCATGCATAAAGATAAAAGGAGAGATGAGAAAGGTATTGGTATGGCAAGTTATAGTTTTGTAAACATGTATTCAATTTTGCAAAGGTATGCGAAAAATTATCATTTGAAAACTACTCAGTTTAATTTTAAAAAGTCAAAACAAGACACTTATTTAATTAGGAATGTAGGGAGTAAAAACTAATCATGCACATAGAAACAAAGAGATATGAGAAAAGTAATGTTATGGTAGGTTATAGTATCGCTAACATGTAATCAATTTTATTAAGGAATAAATTATGTAACTTTTGTTTATTTTCTCCTATAAAGAATTTATTTTCTATGTAGAAAACATCGTCGTGAAGCTATTCTTATTATCTATAATTTTGCCACTTGTAGTGGCGGCACCTTTTTCTGCAAGTGAATGTATATAAAACTGAGTTTATTGTGAAAACTAATAAAACTCATTTGATATAGACTTAAGATATATATTACCATCAATGATAGTAAGAAGAACATTTTCCTTATGATATTTTTGAAGCCCTCAACAAATGTAATTCATCGTATGCACTCGTGTATTTTGCCGCTTGTTTCTCGATTGAAGAATCTAATCTACCATTGTAACGCTCCATACCCAAAAGTCCTAAAGTTTGGTGTGCTAGGCATGCCCACTAAGTTCTCTGATATCATTTCTAATGCGTTAAGCCCAAAAGAGCGACGTGATATGCATGACCTACAAACTAGCCCACTACTTAAGCTCGTGGCTCTACTAGGCTAGCTACAGGCCCACACAAAAGTCATATTAGTGTTTAGGGACATTGAGCGACCAATTCTAAGGTTAACACAAGCTCCTCCATATCTAACTGATGTGGATTGGGGGTATTACATCTCTCTTCCTCACTTTATGTTGGAAAATATGGATGCCCACTAACACCAATTGCACCACCCCGAGCACCATCTAACACCAAAACACGTATATATGCAAAAAAAAAAAAAAAAGACTAATATTTTGTCATATTACTTTACCAAGGTTTTATGAACATACCCTGAGTAAAATGCCAAGAATAACGATCGGTGACTCTTCTTTAAGAGATTCTCTTTGTTTGTAGATACCATAACCTAACACACATGAATAAAGAAATATTAATGGTGAAAAAATGACAAAATTATTAGACTTTTGTTTGTATATGATACCATTCTCAACAATGACAATCGAATCACTTGTATAAATCTTCTCTATGTAAATGCAACTTGCAATTGCACATCTATCCCGGTGATGTTTATTGATGTAGTAATCTAAGGGTTGTACCTAAACAAACAAGAATAAAATTGTATTAGTTATCATTGTGAGACAAGATTGGGGAAATGTTATTACTTTTGAAAAACAAAGATACACCAACAAAAATATATATCATTAGAAAAATAGTTTTCTTCAAACTATACAGGTCCACTTATAAGAATGTTTATACACATTTTGAGCAATAAACTTATTAAGTTATAATTTTAGGTGTATTAATTATTTTTAGTTGATTTGATCTTTACTGAATGATAATTTCTTATTTTGATGCATAAGGTTAAAATTATTATTTTCTGGAAACACAGAAAGGAGATCTAGTGCTTTCACGTGATAACAATAAACCATTCGTTGTAGTAAGCTCTCGCTACTCATACCTAAATAAAAAAAATTAAACCATAGTCGACATAGAAGCATTAATTATCAATTTCAAGTATTAATAGTTTATCAACAAACAAAGAGAAGCGCAAGACAAATAAATCATATCTAGAACCGATCTAGTTGTATCTACAACAGATCTGGTAGGGCGAGTACATCAATCATACGAGATTGCAAAATACATATAAAATTGAGCATCCTCTAAAGCTTGATACATATTGCCGAGAAACTCATATGTCATCCAAACCATTATAAAATAAAGAGAGATTATGATCGCGACAATAAATTAAATTATGTTGATTATTGATGTAAAAAGTAATAATACTATTTTTTTTAATAAATAGATTTCAAGAAGAAGCCCTTAGATCCATATTTCAAGATCAAACCCTATGATCCATGTTAATTATGAATTCTTAATAGGAAAATGGAAATTAATGGAAACTAAAACAAGCATCATGGAGAAGGAGGGAGAGAGTGAGAAAGAGGAGTTGATTTACCATCTAGCTGTTGGCCAAGAACATTAGAATGAGGTATTCCAAAGATGCGGCGGTAGAGAGTACCGATAACCCTAAATGAGCTCAACTCAGAAACGATGACAATTAGGGTAAACCCTCTCAGGGCCTTTTATACACACAAAAGATGGCTGACAAAGAAAAAAAAACCCTAAAAGGACCTATACATAAATTTGTTAAATAGCATGCACGTGCAAAGCATGTGATACAACCATGACAATGGAAAATTAATTAATTCCATTATAGAATTGATATTATATTTTGAGATTGTTATGGACGTTAAACTTTTTAGTTCAATGGTCTAAACTTCGGATGTGTTATGCTTAGAGTCATACCCGTATATGGTCAGTACCAAACTTGGTTAAAGAGGAGAGTTGCGTTAGGTAGCGTGATAGTTCACCTACGTCACAGTTCACCTGATGAGTACGAGGCGTCATATGTACATCCAATGTGATTAATCTTTAACAAGGGTGTTTTTTGCACTTGCCTCAAGATTTATATAAATAGGCTTAAGGTGCCACATTGTCAATCGAGTGTGGTTAAACATCAACAAAGGTGGTGTATGTGTAACACCCGATATTTTCTTAACTTGATTAAGTGAGCATTAGTGTAAAATGTGTTTAATTAGTTACTTGATATTGTTGGAGTAAGTTGGGGTTCTTGTGATCTTGATTTAATTTGATTTAAATAAATTTTCGGTCCTTCGACTTTAAGGAAACCATTTATTTGGTCCTACAACTAGAAAAATAATTAGTTTGGTTCTATATGATGTATTTTGGTGTTAGATTCCCCCGTCACCCCGTTAACATTAAAATTCCCATCTATTTTTTATTGAATGGCCAAGGTGCCCCCTCTTTCTCCTCTCTTGTACATATAGTAATGCAACAAATTAATTGCATATCCCTTCCCTAAAAAAGTTTCAAACCCGACAAAAACCCATCACCAAGAACAACCTCAATTAGAAACCATGTTAGTCTCAAATGGCACAATACTAGGCTAGAAGGGGGGTTGAATAGCCTAGTAACACTTAAAAAATTTTGTAATAGTTCCTAAAACAAGTACTTAATTATAACCTATTGAAAAGGTTGAAGTAACGAAAGACTTGTAAGGAAGACAAACTAGGTCTGCTGGTGAAGCACTGCCAATAGACTTGGCTGATTACTGAAGTTTGCTACTCAAGGGAATAAGTTAGGACGAAAATAACAATATAAAACAGTAAGCAACAGAACACAAAGAACGCATGTATTTTGAAATGGTTCACACTATAAAGAGTGCTACATCCACCACCAAAACAGTCAACCTTGGATTTGAATGTGCATTATATTTTCCACTAGTTCTATTACAGAAATCTCTAATGGATCGTATACAAAATATTTGACTTGTGTTTGGGGGTGGGGGAATTGAATATCTGGAAAACAGAATATTCAAGGTGTAGAAGAATAATAAATGAGTACAACAATAAGAAGTAAATAAGTAGCAGTTGATGCAGATCTTTTTGTTGTTGTTGAGGACTTCTTTGATTAGTTTATGATCTCTTGAATGCACTGAGTATGATGACTTGATGTTGTTGAGTAAATTCAGAGCATTGATTTCTTCAGTATCGGAGTATTCTTGAGACCGTTGGAGAAGATGAAGTGAGTAACAACTCTATAGTGTATTAAATGCAGGGAGCTACTTGTTGACTTCATCTTCAATTGGGACTGATCAAGGTATGGAGAAGAGTAGGTACTAGATTTAGCAGGTGGGCGACAAACCGAGTTACAAACCTACAGTAGTTGGTACAGTCTGTTTGTGTCAAACTATATACCTTCTCTGTCATGTTCAGGAGGCGAAAGTCTTCTTTCTTCAGAAAAGCTGGAAAGGTGTGTCTTAGAAATCGACTTGATGATGGGAGTCAGTGATGATGGATTAATTCAAACTTAATTCAAAAGATCTCTGAATTAATAATCCACTTGATGAGTTGGATATCCTGATTATCTTGACACGTCAGGTTGTCCGAAGGCAGACAAGGTCTGTTGGTGAAGGCTGCTGCTGAAGACTACTGGTGAAGCCTTTGACGAAGTCTTCTGCCGAAACTTGTGAAGTCTAAAAAACTATTCTAAAGGCAAAGTTCTATACACAGTTGCCACGCTAACTGGTATGTAGTCCATTTATCCACTAAGTATAGAACCTATAGTAATGAATGAGCAAATACAAATTAAGATACAGTGAGAAACAACAATCTCCTCCTATTTGCATCGGGTCATCATTACTTACAAGTGAGGGCTATGAAAGCTTAAGGATAGATAATAGCATGTCAGAAAATAATTTTACGTTTTATGACAGCAGACATGTCTTTATCAAAAAGAACACCTCAAATGTAACAGCTAATCTAAGTGCTTATAACAAAAGAGATTCAAAGAACAAGCACAAGGATTAGAGTAAACAGTTTAAATAAATTTAAACTACATGTTTAAATTCCAAGTAGATATAAGAATTAAATAACATGAAATTTAAACAGAAGACATTTTTTTGAAAAGAATTAACTTTTGTATTTCAAACAAGAAGTTTAATAGTTACAGAGTTTTCAAAAAAAAAAAAAAGATAGATACAAAGGATAAGGATTGAAAAAGATACAAGCTACCATGGCCTTTTTCCTTTTCCTTTGGCTGCTCTATCAGCTGCTTCCTTTTCTCGGCATAGGCACTCAAGTTCTTCTACTCTTCTGGTATACTCTTCATCAGCAGAGTTCTGTTGTTTGATAGAACAAGAAAGATAACGAAATTCTTCTCATAGTCTGTTGTTTTCGTCCAGCAGAACTCATAGACCGAAGTTGTTTCTCCTCTTTGATGGTTAGATCACGTTTGCGCTCAGCTGCCATTCGATCATGAGATGCATTGAGAGCCTGATCGTTGAGTTCTAGCACCGAAGGGCATCCGCAACCAAGGTGGAGGGTGATGCTGTGAAAGAGCTGATGAGAAGAGTTGAGCAGAGACGAGCACACTCGTTGCGTTGAGCCTCCATGTTGATCTTCAGATCGATAGACTAGTTGTTGGAATATGCTTCTTGATAATTTAGTTATCACCTTGCATATTCTATATATATGTTGATTTGCTTGCCCCCATTACAAGTGAGTCATCACGAGTGGCTAAAAGGTCTGCGTACTGGTTAGCGTGGCAACTCGTGTGACATCACAAAGGTCTTAGATTAGGTGCAACCTGATCCAAGTCCTACCTTCCCACATGATTATTGAAACAGACCAGCACTTCAGACGCACTCAGCACCGGAAGACTTGCAGCTATGTCAAAAGCCTTCAGTGATAAAGATCAGAACATCTTGAAGACTCACCACTGGCAGACATGCTACAAGTTAAACTGTTCGCACCAGCAGACATCAGTTCTCCTGAATCGGAAGACTTGTTTCCACTAGCTCGAAGCATTCCACCGGCAGACTTAATTCTGCACGTGCTACAGAGAAAAGTCTAGAAGCAAGCACAAATCAAGACAAATATATTCAAGCCTCAGAAAGCCTGACATACTTAAAGCTACAAGACTTTCTCTCACTCAAGTAGTCTGATAAAGTCAAAAAGCAATTACTTTATTGAACAGACCACCTGACAATGCAACAGACATCAGACATACTCTTCAGAGACTTATCAACACAGTCTGACAGACAACAAGTTCCAAGATCTACAGGACTAAATCTCTGCCCCAAAATAGTCAAATATCTTATGGACAAAGATCTCTATTCGATAGACTTCAACCACTACATCTCTAAACGGATAGAAACTTCAAATCTTCATCTCTCAACGATCACATTGACTCCCATCTATATAAATCATCTCTCTTACCCAAAACAACAACGATGGAGATGATGAGCAACGAGTAACTCAACTTACTCAAGAGCTTCAAAGAAAAGAGATCATTAACAAGATCGTCTTCACCAACGCATCTCAGATCTCGACACAGATTGCAGCGAACTCATCCAAATCTTAGCAAAACACTTTCAGTGGATTGCTAGGAAGAAAAGCTTGGAGAAGAGAAGAGATTGATCAGAAACTTCAATAGAAAGAGATCAAGATCCGAAGATTGATGTTACATAATGTCTGACGAAAATGAAGAGTTGTCTGTAGATATTGCATTCATATCTTATGAAGAATCCTAATCAATATAGAAGACCTGTTGGTAGGCTTGTTTATCTATCTATATCTAGGCCTGATATATGTTATGATGTGCACATTCTTAGCCAGTTTGTGTCTGCTCCTAGAGAACCTCATTGGGAGGCTGCTCTAAAACTGGTTAGATACATCAAGGGATCAATTGGTCAGGGCCTTTTATATTCTGTGGACCGCCCTCTCTCTCTTTCTGTGTACTCAGGGCCGGCCCTGCCATAAGCCAAATGAGGCCATGGCCTTGGGCCTCCCAAAACAACCCAATTTTTTGGGCCCCAAAATCCCAAAAAACCCTACCTATGATTAAATTATTATTATTTTATTTCACAATTCCCCATTTGTTTCTTGATTTCTTCCATTTGCCCTAGCTTATAGTTAATAGTTATAGCTTATAGCTTATTAATTAATTATTAACTTTTAATCAGATTATAGTATTCAGTGATCAGTGAATCATCTGCGGTTTGACCCAATTTGTATGGTTTTTCCGTTTTTGACTTCTTGTTGTTTTGATAATCTAATTGAAATTTTTAGTCATTTAAGTGTGTGAATGAGTGACTTGTTGGTAATTGGTGGTATTCTAATTGAAATTTGATTATTTGAACATATGATATAATTTTAAAATAAAGAAATTGAGATTAATCATTAATTTATGTTAATGGAAAATTGTACATCTACTATAATTATATACTGAAAAGGAGAAATTGTACATGAAAAATTGTTTGTTTGTTTTTTGAGTGAAATGAAGTGTTTTTTTATGTTTGTTTGATTGTTTCTTTAGTTATTCAAAAAAACATATAAAAAAATTGTCACAGAGGAAGGGCCCCGTTCGAGATGATCGGCCTTAGGCCCTCGATTTCACAGGACCGGCCCTGTGTGTACTGTGATGCTGACTGGGCTTCTTGTCCAACCTCCAGGAGGTCTTTATCTGGATACTGTGTCTTGCTTGGTACATCTCTTATCTCATGGAAGGCTAAGAAGCAGGGGTAGTGTCTAAGTCCTCTTGTGAAGCTGAATATAGGAGTCTTGCAAATGCCTCTTGTGAAGTTGTGTGGCTTCTTGCTCTCCTTAAAGACTTTGGTATTACTGGTCTTGCTCCTGTTTCTGTTTTCTATGACAACAAATCTGCTTTACATCTTGCCTCCAATCTTGTGTTTTATGAGAGAAGTAAACATATTGAGATAGATTGTCATTTTGTACGGGATAAAATTGTGGCTGGTCTCATAGTCCCTCACTTTATTGCATCTCAGGATCAGCTTGCTGATATCTATACTAAGGCCCTCTCCTCCTCTCACTTACACTCCTTGATGTCCAAGCTCAATGTGTTCAATATTTTTCCCACATTGGGCTTGAGGGGGGATGTTTAGGATACTACCCATAATCTGCATAAGGGAGTCAACTGTGCAAAAGAAAAAGCTAAGAAAGACTGATGAAACCTTCAAGGGTGTCAAGTGCTCAAGTGATGCTTATCCAAGGGAAGCGAGTGTACAATGTTAAAAGTTGAATAAGTTTGTTAGAGAGTTAGTTAGGAGGAGCGTATAGATGCTTTTCCAATGCTTTTCCTTTCTGTGTGGTTGCTGTTATTGCTGCTATATATAAAGCAGTTTAATCAATTGTAATGATCATCTTCTTCAATGTAGAAACTCTATCAAGCTTTCCTTCAATAATATCAATACAATACACAAATTGTTTCATATACTTTTAATCAACCACCTAAAGAGTTGTAATTTACTGCTCGACGGTGATCACCAGGATGGTGAAAATGGTGATGTGTTTGTAAAAGTGCATGAAATGATGTATGTCTATCCATTGCATCAAGTAGCCAGCATTCATATCTGGTAAGACACGAAAGCAAGTTGAAACTATGGCCACCAGATACTAAACCGAAAACTCACACTGTGATCTCGCTCGTGTCTGATGTTATGGATGAGCTTCCTGTTGGCATAGATATAAATGATGAAGAAGAAGTAACCAATGAAGGAGACACAACTTGGGTGTCGAAAGTGACACAAATGAAAAATAACTACGCCACTACTTGAGGGTGTCGAGTGAATAAATTCAGAACCTTAAGGGTGTCGAGTGAATGGTATGAATGGCGCTTATTTTCGCTATCACCGCTTAAGGGGAATCGGGTGTTACTATACGAAGTTCAAGGGAGTCGTGTGTATATTTCCGAAGTGATCAATTATGTTAGATCAAAAGTCGTTACACAACTTGATTGAGTTAGTTAGTTGTTAGGAGATCTTTTTCCTTGTTGATTCTCATATAAATGTATTGATCATCATCTCTCAGAAATGACGATATACGAATAATCAAGAGAGAAATTATCTCTTCTTTCCCCAATTTCTCGCTTTTCCAGCTTCATGTCATTTTTCTCACATTTTGCCTTCATGATTGATTGAGATTTCCTCAATCCTTCATGGTATCGAGCTCTTTTTCATGCTTCGCATTGCAGATCAAACCTCAATTGCAAGTCCTAAGTCATAAACGCTTGGGAAATTCATTCGTAATGTCTCAAGATAATCAAAACATTGAGGATTCACGCAGCTAAATCGAATCTTCACGAAAATCGACTCTTCACAGAACAAACATTTGAAGAAGATGATGAATATGAATCGGCTGAGGTACACCTTTCTATTCCTCGCTTCACATCCATTATATTTGCATCCAAATGACCATCCTGAATGAGTTTGGTCACTCATGTACTCAATAACACCAATTACAATCAATGGAAAAGAGCTATGATGATAGCTCTCTTCTAAACCGAAACTTGGAATTGTCAATGGAATTCATAAGAAGCATGACTTGAATTGAAATACATTTCTCATTGGCAAAGGTGCAATGATATGTTAATCTCTTGGTCGTTAAATGATATTTCACCGAAATAAGTGCAAGTCCGGGTCTATTTTAAAACGCCCAAGGAAATTTGGGATGACTTGGAATGTCGTTTTACCCAAGGGAATGGTACTCAAATATTTCAGATTAAGAAGGATATGATGAATTTACAACAAGGAAATATGTCTATTACCTGCTTACTTCACTAAATTCAGTATATTTGGGATGGATTTGAAGAGGCAAGCAATATGCCTAAGTGTGTGTGTTCTTGTTCCTCGTGGTCCGCTTAAAAGAATGGAAGAATATAATCGGATCCAAAGAGTCACTCAATTTTTGATTGGACCGAATGAATCACATTCAGAATTAGAGTACAATACTTGCTATGACTCCTCCGCCTAACATAAGTGCATGTCTCTCTTTGTTAATGCAAGATGAGAGAATTAAAGAATGTTCCATATTGCAAACACCAAACTCAGTGATTATAGATTCCAATGTGTCTACCGTGACTGTTTGCTAAAAATTTGCCTAGAAATAACAAAGGATATACAACCGGTGGAAGTAAAGGATCTAATGGAAATGGTAAAGAGGAAATCTTAAAGGAAACTTGATTTGTGATCACTTGTGGAGGTACAGACACACAAGAACCAGCTTGTTTCTTTTTGCTAGGCTTTCTGAATGGCACAAGTTACATGGCATCAAACCAGATCCAGCCAAGATGCCAAAGAACTTGAAGACCAAATCACTGTCAATTCTTCTGCTTCAAGGTACTCATGCAAATGCCGCCACTACAACTCGGTCGATGTGAATAACACCGAGATGGAAATGTTTCAATGTCCCAAGACCACTACAACAAATTACCGAATATGATAAATCAAACATGTTCTTCATCATGTACTCCCAATGCCGAACAAGTGGTCGGTAAGTGTTTTGCAACTCCAAGTTTTATAAGCTCTATTCAATTCAAGGTCGCATGTAATGATCCGAATGGATCATTGATTCAGAGCTACCGACCATATTGTTTCTTCTTTTCATTTACTTGTTAATCCTAAAACTTTTCCATCTCTCATCTTTCTTCCTAATGGTCTTAAAGCTCCAGCTACACACATATTGGTCGTTAATCTTCCCATTGGTATCACACTATATAATGTCCTGTGTGTACCTACATTTACATTTAACCTTGTTATCGTTAAGTAAACTTACTTCCCAAAGTAATTGCTTCTTAACCTTCCTACCTTCTTATTGTCTATTCCAGACTCACCCACAGAGCTTGAAGGGGATTGGTAAAGTGGATAAAGGTCTATACAAATTGAGTTTACATGGAATATCTTCCACTTTGCAACCTAATGTTTCAGTATCTCATTCAAATTCTCGCTAGACTTTGGCATACTAGACTAGGTCATACTCCTTTTCAATCCCTCGAAACACTTTCCTATTGATTGTAATGCTACTAATATGGACATTATCTGTGATGTATGTCATTTGGCAAAAACAATGTCGTATTCCCTTTCCAATAAGTCATAGTCAAGCTTCTATTCCCTTTTCTCTTATTCATTGTGATGTGTGGGGACCATACCATCATAAAACCTATAATGGATTTAATTCCTTTCTCACCATAGTTGATGATTTTTCAAGGACTACTTGGACTTACTTACTGTCCTTCTAAGACTCAAATCCTTACATATATTCAAACATTCCTAAAAATGGTTCAAACTCGCTTAATACTTCATTAAATCCATCGATCCGATAATGGTTCTAATTTTTCAACAATACTCTTTCCTTTTCTTACATCACTTGGCATTGAACATCAAAGTTCATGTGTAGAAACCCCACAAAGGCAAAATGGTAGGGTTGAAAGAAAACATAGACACTTGCTTAATGTTGCTAGGGCATTAAGATTTCAAGCTCACTTACCAATAAAATTTTGGGGAGAATGTATTCGACGACCACTTACCTCATTAATAGAACACCTACCCCTATTCTTTCATACAAAACTCCCTATGAAAAGCTTCTTAATCAACCACCTACCTACTCTCATATAAAAACATTTGGGTGTCTTTGTTTTGCTTACTCTAAAATCCCATAGAGATAAATTTTCACCAAGAGCAACTAAATGCATTTTCCTAGGGTACCCCTATGGCAAAAAGGCATATAAGTTTTATGATCTACATGCCCACAAAATCCTTTTTTCAAGGGATGTTTACTTTTATGAAGACAACTTCCTTATAAGTATGCTCCTATCTTACCTCAGAGTCTACTATCCCTATGTTTGCACCAATCTTTCCTACTCAATTAGAATCCTCACTTCCTTCATTGAAATTCCAACCTTCAATCCATCTCGCCTCTAATAATCCCTTTCAACTCATCCTATCTCTGAATCGATTCTCCATACATACCTCGGTCTACTACACTTCCCGAATCTACTCCTACTCCTGAACCTTCCCCATTCTTGAATCTTCCCCATCCTTGAAAGAACCTAAGTCTCCGTTGAACCTATACATACTCCTCGCATCTACTCTTGAGTCCTCTCGCCATTCACGAATCTTCTTCTCAATCTTCTCAAAAACTCCCAGTCTTTTCATGTTCCGAAAACAATACATCTAGGACTATTAGAGTGAGTCATATGCCATGCAAATACAATGATTATACGATCTTCCATCCACATTTATCAATTCTACTTGCTCCTCATGTTTGTCCTCTCCTATATCTTACTCTTATATTTCTCCCTCTTACTTTTCTTATATATGTAATATCTCTTCTATAACTTGAACCAACCACTTATTCTCAAGCCTTGAAAGATCCTAGCGGTGCCGGGCCATGACTACGAAACTAAATGCCTTAGAGCTAAATAAAACTTGGCTACTGACCACTTCCTCCCTCACAAGAAGGCGGTGAGCTTGCAAATGCAAATTTTAGGGTGAAATATAAGGTCGATGGCGATCTTGACAAATATAAGGCCGGCTGGTAGCAAAGGGGTTCACTCAAACCGAAGGAGAGGATTACTTTGAGACATTTGCACTGTGGCAAAGATGACAACGATTAGGGTGTTCTTGGCTCTCACCGCAATTAAGGGTCGGACCTTATCTCAAATGGATGTGTCTAATGCTTTTCTAATGGAGATTTAGATGAAGAGGTGTATATGAAGCCACCCCGGTCTACCTCTTCCCAATTCTTCTACTCACTTGTAAGCGCTTAATTCTATGGCTGCCCTTAAGCAAGCACCAAGACAATGGTATACCAAAGCGGCTAACTTAGCTGACTATGGTTTTCAAGCCTCCAAAAATGATCACACATTATTCACTTTATCTAAATCAACATCCTTCACGCTATACTGGTCTATGTAGATGATATCCCATAATGTGATCGATCCTTCCATTATTACTGCAGCTTAAAGCTCATCCGCACACTCATTTCAAGATTAAGGATCTAGACCTCAAATATTT
>JABEVN020002379.1:0-21634 GCA_013146195.2 Codonopsis lanceolata
GAGACCCTCGACTCCTAGAATCCATTGACTAGATTACTAGCTTTGGACCTTGACTTGAATAGAGTGGACAACTTGACACTTGGGATTTTAGACACTCGATGAGCTCCTATTGTGGTTTTGTGATTTTTGTAACAATGTGCATAATCGTATGAGTTTAGTAGATATTTATATCTACTTGAGAATTTGCAAATAAACATCTACTTGCATTGCATATAAGTCCAGCAGCATTACTTGACTTTTACGTTGATGGTGGGGCGATATATTGTCTTCACAATTATGGGATTAGGTGGTTGCAATCGCAGGATTAGTTACACCCTCCCACTTTGCCCAGCTCGGTGGGGAAGTAGCCTCCTTTGTCGTAAAAGCGCATTGGCTAGTGCTATTTTCCCAGTAGAGGCTCCGGTAACTGATAACCAATCACAGTATCAGCGGCACGATATGATTAATATTTGTGATTGCAGGGAGCAACACAACGACATTGATTCGATTATTCTCTCTTAAACTTTTACGTGGCTTACTATGAGCACTATGTGATAACAAAGTGTTACTGAGACATGAAATCTAAATGACCATGTTTGTATTGATTGTGAATTAATGAGAGACTTGATATGTATATATGTAGATACATATACTTATACTTGAGAATTCATGAATGACATAAAGTGTATATATATATATAGATATACATTCCTTTATATATATGTTGATTCTTTGTGAAATGTTTTTAACTTATTTGGTTTGTTCATGATCAAGGAATTTCACCTAAATCGTTTGGACGGTTTAGTACATGAGCAGAGATTATCTTGAGAAGTGTCGGTATACGACATGTCTTCGTGGATTTTAGTCGTAACAACACGATGACATGTTTTATTATAACAATGTTTCATTTATGATATGTTGTTTGTAGTATCTTGAGTCTTTATGACTCATCCATTTTACTTTAGGTGTCTTGTTAGGATTGCTTGCGTTGGTGAGTAGATCCCATCGTAGCGAGCCACGTGGATCGATAGTTGAGTTGAGTCGTGATATATGTGCAGTTATCTCCTCGAGCTTTGCTAGCGGAACCTAGTTCGTGTATATTTGTGTCCTTGTATTTTGTTGAGTACAATATTTCTTTGTAAAGTTATATAAACTTTGATCGAGATTGATGTTCTAGTATTGTTGTATTATTCCAATAGCGGACATTTGTAGTCGGGCCTAAGTACTCCATAGTAGAATAAATGGGTTGTACCCAGAGGCGTAGGCTTCAGGGATTTCATTATTCTAGTTATCCTAGTTGTTGTTGTGTGATTTTGGTCATATATCAGTTGATTTTTGATGGAGCCCAAGCTGGAGTCCGATGGTTAGTTCTGCGTACGCAATGTTGCGTTTCGTTTTCATACCTTGTGAGGCAACGCCTCTTGGTTTCATTTGTTTCGGTCTCGAGCTCTTAAGCTCGGGGCTTGTTCTTAGTAACATTCTTCGAAATTTTGGCCGTATTTTAGTCAGGCTTCTTGTTTGTGTCTAGGCTTCGAATGTTCCACTGCACTTTGTTTTAGCAAGTGTTTGTCCTCTCTTGTGTAGTTCCATAGCGCGACCTCGGGATTCGTTACTCGAGATAAAGATTGGGAGGGCATTGACGATGTATCGAGCTTAAGTTAGCTATAAGCCAGGATAGGTTCCATGGCCTAGGTTGGGTTTGGGTTTATCGTCGGTATTTACCTTGAGTGTCTTATGTATTATGCCTTGGTGGCATGTTCTTTTGTGAAGTGTAGGACTTGGAGTACTAAGTTCAGTTAATCTAGATTGCCGTGAGTGTAATTTTGTGTCTAGGAGTATTATATTCCTCCTATGTTTTTAGTTGCGGATTATACCAAGACATGTCTTTGTGGTTCCATAGAGCCATTGTTTCTTACTCGTTATTATGTCGAGAGAAGTTGAGATTGTCGGTCAGGAGGCGATCATGTGCATTAAAGATCAATGTTCGTTGTTGTACGTTTCGAGGCGGTGTGGCTAAGCCTCCCGTAGTACCCATTGTATAGTGATTTCTATATAAGTATATATAGTTATGTAACACCTAATTGTGTGTGTTCGTGTTACCTAGTGACTTGGAGACATTGGTTTTTTGATTTAAACCTCATACATAGATGAGAGTATTAGTGTTGTATTCTTGCATAGTAGATTAATATACTATGTTACATGATATTGATTTTCATGCTTATATATATGATTACAATATGTGTGCATGAGGCGTGTTAAAGGATGCTTATTTGTGATTCACGAACACCCCGCATCCTATCGGCAACTTTTGAAGTCATTCTGAAGAGGGCCCACGACTTGATTATCAAGAGGTCTTCGTCGGAGAACTAGAATGGTATAAAGTAGGTAGAAATTGGTGAACGTTACCAAAAGCGAAATGGGCGAAAATGATATATTGTTATACTTTTGCAAATATGTGCAACTTGTATATGAAAATCATGCTATGAATGAGTTGAACTTGTGTTGCTTGATCGAATGAATCACTTGATATAAAATGGCTTGCATATTAGACGAGTTTATGGTGCGTGATGATTAATTATTGGTTCACGTGTAAGGCGTTGGACCCTAGAGATTTGTGCATAATAGGGGTGATTGATTAGCCGAAAAAATTCTTGGTTGGGAAGTTCGTTATTTTCGATGCAAATATTGCACATGAATATGATTTGCTTGCTTAGTTGATAGAGATACATTTAAATCTCGATATCCACATTTTATTGAAACTTAGTAAGTCTCGTTCGTGTTATTGAACCTTGTTGAGAGTCAAGCATGATTCGACTTTGAGATTGACTGGAGTTAGTAGTTTAGTGTTTCCCCTCGTGTTAAGAAGCACACTAGGGTGGCTGCCTCGATTGCATTGTTGGCCTTGAACTTTTGGTTGTTATGGAATTGTGAATTCGAGGACGAATTCTTTTAAGGTGGTGATGATGTAAGACCCCAAAAATTATGTAATTTTTTATTATATTTTTGAGATCTAATTGTTTTGTAATTGACTCTACGGAGTCAGATTTAGTGAAATAAATTATATGGAGTAGTTTAACTAACTCCTATGAGGTTGGTAATTTATTTAGGGGATGATTATACCCTTATATAAATTTAGTTAGTAATAAGAAATTATTATTTGACATTTAGAGGCAAATAAATAATTAGCAGTTGTGACCCCAAAGTGTTTTAGTTTTTAATTGACCTACAGGTTAATTTGTATGATAGTTAAAATATTGATTGAAAGAATAATATATTAGTCCCTACATGTTAGAAATATTTATGTGATATTATTATTGACTTCACAGAGTCAAATTGGAGTTGATTTAAAATTAAGTCAACTGGGTAGTACAGATCGATTTCGGTACGCATCTGAGTTGTTTTGATCAAGAAACCCTCGAATTATTTTTGTTTGGTTTGACTTTCTTAACTAATTTGACCAGTCAAAGGTGGGTCTAATTAGTTAGTATTTAAGTTGGATTAACTAGAGGTTAGTTGTTAATTTGAACCAACCAATAATACTTGGTCAACACAAAAACAAAATAAAGTGAGTCAACCTTATAAAGCCACCTCCTCCTTATGTTGACTCAACCAAATTTGCTCCTTTTCTTGGAGACTTCAAGGAAGGATAATTATTAGTTCTTTCCCTTCATTTTTCTTCTTGCCGTGAGATACTGAGAGAGATAGAGAAAGCGAGAGCTCCCATGGAGGAACTATGGCGATTCCCGGAGCTACGGGCATCCGATCGTCGAACCGAGACCGTCATCCTGAAGCTCTCGGCGAGAGAGCGTTTCCCTCGGTTTGTCCCCGTTGAATCTCGAGTTTATTGGCGAAATAGGTGCGTGACTAAACCCTCTACTTTCTCTTTCTAGCTCAAATTGAGGCTAGGGTGTTAGAGGCTTGTTCTCCATGAATTGTTGAGCTATTACATGTCTTGATGATGGGTTTTGATTTGTAAAAATATATGGGGTTTGGGGCTGTTGAACATGAGGTTGATTTGTTGGGTTTGTTGTGATTATTGAAGTAATTAGTAATAAAAATTACTTGTTAAATGGGTTTAGAAACCAAAATGAATATAAATCGAAATTATACTTTGCCCTAGAATTTGGTAATTGCTAATTTGACTCAATGAGTTAATTAAAATTTTAAATTTGTTGTTTTGAGCCCTAGGATAAATTCCTACGACTTTTTGGGTTTGTCGGGTCTCAATTGGGAGATTTGAGATTTGGTCGGTGTGAGACCGGAATTGGTGAATTTGTGTATTGATTGGGTTTAGGACTCAATTGAAGTCCTTGGGTGATACTAGTGAGAATGTTGTTAGTTAACAAAAATAATTTGTTTGAGAATTTGAGAAGCAAAGAAAAAGAAACAGATTTTGAAATGATGCAGTCCCTTTTTGGGCATTTTCCGAAAAATACTGTAGCAATTCCGTCCATGATAATTTTCTGATTCTTGGATATGTTATACCTATACATGTTAGGTAACTCCCTGTAAAGTTTCATTAATTTTCGAGTTAAGGAAGTATTTTTCATGAGTCACGAAACATGGCTGCGACAGTGGGACTGTCACAGTGAAAACAGATTTTCTATGGGATTGGGGTGACTGTATTCTAAATAATACAAGTCCAAATGGAGTACTTTAAAGTTCCAAATTATAGTTTCAAGAGTCTAGTTTCTGAATATATAAAATTCATGAAATTTGGAGTTGTGAGGAATTAATGGTTGAATTTACAAGTTGACTGGGCAGAATGTGTAATAGCAGCAAATCTGATTATTATCATGAAATTGAAGTGACTATATTTGGATGAATATAAATCCGAATGAAGTGATTTAAAAGGCTAAGTTATAGTTTGAAGAGCCTAGTTTCAGAATATGTAAGATTCAGGAAATTTAGAGTTATGATGAGTTATTGGTCAATTTTACAAAATGGCTGCGAGAATGAGTTATTACTAAGTTGGAATTCCAACTGTTAGAATGGGTATCTTTCGGTGCATGAACATCGAGTAGAGAAGGATTGATTTGGTTTGAAGAATGGATTACCATTCAGGGATATTCTAGAGTGTATCCTCAATTTCGACGTAGAGACCCTTTAGATGCTCTTAGAGCATAGTGAATTTGTATCTAATAAATCGATTCTATTCACGTGAATATGATGGGATGAGTTTATGAACTAACATGAACTTTAATGAGTTGAGACTATAAAATGATTTATCATTCTAGAAATATTGTAAGGCGTATACCATTGTTGATTAAGTACCCTAGACTAACAAAGTAGTCTTGGTGAATATATGATGGGTTAATGGTTAAGTAAATAACTTAGCTTGGTTGTATACTAGAATATGAAATTCTATGATTGATTTAGATTATGACAAAATGCATAATTCCTACCTTTGTTGAGATTTGTATCTTGTATGCATTTGAGAATATGACTCATGAAGCATATATTTCCTTTGATTACTTGATGGTTTTATTGGTGTTGATTTCATAACTTGTATTTAAATTGTATTCCATTAACAAGTGGGCTGCGAACTTGAAATCAACTTAGGCTACCAACTCATACTTGACTTAGTGACTTGTGAACTAGGGTTCCTAAATGGAATGAGATCCTAGAAATGCCTTAAATGAAGACGTAGAACGAGACCCTACGACTCCTAGAATCCATTGACTAGATTACTAGCTTTTGGACCTTGACTTGAATAGAGTGGACAACTTGACACTTGGGATTTTAGAGACTCAATGAGCTCCTATTGTGGTTTTGTGATTTTTGTAACAATGTGCATAATCGTATGAGTTTAGTAGATATTTATATCTACTTGAGAATTGCAAGTAAACATCTACTTGTGCATTGCATATAAGTCAGTGGCATTACTTGAGTTTTTACGTTGATGGTGGGCGATGCATTGTCTTCACGAATTATGGGATTCGTGGTTGCAATGTATCGCCGCACCGGATTCGGTTCACACACCCTCCACCTTTGCTAGCTACGGTGGGGAAGTAGCCCATTTGTCGTAACCAAAAGAGCGCATTGGCTAGTGCTATTTTCTGAGTAAAGAGCTCGGACCAGAAGAGAGCTCGGTACTTTGATACCCAATCACGAGTATCACTGGCACGATATGATTAATATTTGTGATTGCAGGAGCAACACAACGACATTGATTCGGTATTCTCTCTTAAACCTTTATACGTGGCTTACTATGAGCACTTATGTGATAACAAAGTGTTACCTGAGACATGAAATCTAAATGACCATGTTTGTATTGATTGTGAACTAATGAGAGACTTGATATGTATATATGTAGATACATATACTTATACTTGAGAATTCCATGAATGACATAAAGTGTATATATATAGATATACATTCCTTTATATATGTTGATTCTTTGTGAAATGTTTTCGACTTATTTGGTTTGTTCATGATCGAAATTTCACCTAGTCGCTTGGACGGTTTAGTACATGAACAGAGAGATTATCTTGAGAAGTGTCGAGTATACGACACGTCTTCGTGGATTTTAGTCGTAAATAAACATTTGATGACATGTTTTATTATAACAATGTTTCATTTATGATATGTTGTTTGTAGTAGCGCATCTTGAGTCTTTATGACTCACTCCGTACTTACTTTTCGGTGTGCTTGTTTGTTAGCCGCTGAGGCCGAGTAGATCCGCCTATAGCGAGCCACGTGGATCGATAGTTGAGTTGAGGTCGTGATATATGTGCAGTTATCTCCTCCTGAGCTTTTGCTAGCGGAACCTAGTCCGCTTATTTCAGTATTTATATTTGTGTCCTTGTATTTTGTTGAGGACGATATTTCTTTTGTAAATTTATATAAACTTTGCAGTCGGGTAGATTGTTCTAGTATTGTTGTACTATTCCAATAGCCGACATTTGTAGTCGGGCCTAAGTACTCCATAGTAGAGTAATCTGTCAGTTGTACCCTGGGCAGTAGTAGCTTCGGGGATTTCATTATTCTAGTTATCCTAGTTGTTGTTGTGGTTACCCTGTATGCTTTAGCCGTGGGTCATTGTTATATCGAGGTTGATTTTTGATGGAGCAGGCTGGAATGCCGATGGTTAGTTCAATGCGCAATGATGCGGCACGCGAAGTTTCGTTTTCATACCTTGTGAGGCAACGCCTCTCTTGGTTTCATTTGTTTCAGTCTCGAGCTCTTAAGCTCGAGGGCTTGTTCTTTAATGCTTCCGTATCTTTGAAATTTTGAAAGCCGTATTTTAGTCCGGCTTCTTGTTCGTGTCTAGAGCTTGTTAGCTCGAATGTTCCACTTACACTTTGTTTTAGCAAGTGTTTGTCCTCTCTTGTGTAGTTCCAACGGCACGACCTCGGGATTCGTTACTCGAATCCGGGTCGAGTCGGGACATGTCATTTATTAATTAGTTTATCTTGGTTGTGATACCCGAAAAATGAAGAAACAACCTAACTATAATATAAAATCAGGAGCAGCAGTAATAGAGACCTAACTAATAGTTGCCTTAACTTTTCAGAAAGTCCATATCAAATAGAGTATAAAAGATTTTTAAAAGCAGTAAAACTACCCAAAGCAGTGCCTAAGTGTTTGAACTCGGACCATATTTCTTAGTTTAATCCCACTTCAGAGTTTAAATACTAAGACGTTAATTGCTTTAGAGCAAACAACTCCTAGATCCAATACAATACTTGGAACCTGAAAAGATAAAGAATAAGAAAAATGCCCATAAGTATTCTAAATATATAGAGTTCTACAAATCTGAGTTAGGGAATTTTTACCTAGTTGATATATAAAGTGATGGATTTTGTGTCTGGGATCCCTAATCATGAACTGCCTAATAACAAGAAAGGATCGATATATTCAAGCATAATTACAAAAAAAATCCACAAAATCGATCCCTAATTAAATAATCTGAAACTAAAATGGCATGTAAAACAAAACCCTAGAACAGGACAATAACGAGTTCAACGAAAATGCAGAAGAGAAATTAGAGCTGGCAGAGGAATTTAGGAGGTGGAGGAACTGCTGCTTGTAGGGTGGGCTTTTAGTGGGAGTTTTGGATATCATCAAGACTTCAACTAACAAAGTAGTGTAAGATGGATTAGGGTTCAGTAAAGTTCCAGGATTTTTTTTAATTTTTTGGTAAAAGTGAAGTTCTGGGATTGATGAAAGATGTCATGATGATCGTCCACCTGCTACTGCCAAGGTTTAGGTTCTTATGTCGTCTCCTAGGGAAACCTCTGTAACCTCAAGATTACTGGTCATAAGTCGTGATTCTCCTTTAGCCGAAGTAAAGAGAATTACGTCAAGATTACTGATCACTGGTTCTTGAACCCTCTCAACACCACCACCAAGTGCCGACTGGCCCCACCCTCCACCACTAAGACAGATGGAAGGATTAACATTTAACAGAGTGAAAATGCATCACTATAGTATGAAAAGTTGCACAAATTAAGAAACAAATCCATTAACTCGTACAATACAACAACTAATTGTGCAGATGTTTTGAATAACTAGAAAGCATCCCATTATACGCATCGTATTACATAACATGGTAAAACTCCAAAGAAAGGACACTACAATGGGCAAAAACAGCTTATATAGGCAGCAAAAAATAACACAAGTGAAAAATAAAGTAATTGCAAACTAACTGGAAAAAAATCGAGCAAACCAAAAAACCCAACAACGCCAAAACCCCAAATTTCACAAAGAAATGGAAGTCCGTCAAATCTCTACACTTCCATCAATTCAATGTAGGCTAGCTTAGTTGATAAACAATGTTAGCATTTTTAACAATTTGGGCTGCGTCTTGAATTAAGGGACATAACAAATTAAACTACAATTTAAGCTTGAATTTTCAATTATCAGGAGCACTAATTTAATTAGGCATTAAAAAAAATTAAACTGATGTTGTATATGGGATTCCAGTTGTATATTATCTGCTATATACATTTCCCTCTAAATCCCTTGTTCAAGCTACAACTATAATCAGATTGAATTGAATAGATGTTACGGTGGATATGGAGAGTAACTATAATCAGATTGAATTGTATATTAGCAACCCTTTTCCTTTGGGCCTCCTTGAGAAAGATATGGAGAGTAACTAATTTAGCTTGCCAAATTTGAGTTTGATCTAGCAATGCACATGGTGGATGTGTGTGTGTGTGTTCATCAACTTCACTATGTGATTCAAAAGAGATTTCTTATTCAGTAAATGTTTCTAATGATAAGCTACTTCATTTTCTACTATAATGAACATGACAAAAAAAAACAGAACTAAAACATGCATATACATATACATATGACCTTATCAGATAAGATTTTCAATTGAACCAGCAGTTATTGTATCCTATTAACCTAACTCATAATCTGACAACTGACCATCCAATTTGTCTAAGGGGACTATGTCCTACAAAAGTCTAAAACAATAGAGAACAAACCCTCGCATGTCAAGTTATGAAGTGGAACTGGCAAGCATTTACATAATTTAATTAAGCATTATCTAACAATTCAGGCATTCAGCTGACCAGCAGAGATGACACCATTAGCAGACTACAACAATAGCAAGACAATAAAATCTGTAGAAAATCTGCAGAAAATGCTACATGTTTATGGATAAAGGGTTTCTACGAATAGCATTGAATCATAACATTAAAATCTGCAGAAAATGCTTGTTCCTCGTTCTATCTCCAAATTTCCCTCTCTAACCTACTATAGATCGATGATAACTCTAAATGCACCATTCTGCCATAAAACTTGGTATTCGTCTTAGAAAACAGGCTCATCCACTTTTGATGTATTTCATTGACTACATTTTCTGAACCTAAATAACACAAAAGAAGTGGAAAAAGTTTTTAAATGACACAAACTGACCTTCTCTACCAAAACAAATTTAATCACCTTCTGCAGAGCAAAGCTCACTCGTGTATTGATAAGGTGCAACCTTGCAAAGTCGAAAGATTAGCTGTTACGGCAATAGATTTTTTCAAATAGTTACTGAATCCACTAGGCTAGTAGATGCTAAAATGAATTCATAAGCCGTTAATCATGATCAATATTTAGAAAAATGTATGCAGAAAATAGTTTTTTCATAATATACTGAGAATAGAAAGCAAATCGATAGATGGAGAGATAATACTTAAACTAAAAAAGATAATACTTCTATTTAGAAGGTACCTTTACCTTTTTACTCTTGATTTGATTAAATATAGTGAGAGGGTGATAAAAATTGTAATAGAATGAAAATCAAATAAACATTTCTTTGTCACTTGCTTTATCAAAATGTTTGTTTTTAGATTCCCAATTGGCATTACCAATAGTGTTTGAGCGTCCACCGATTAATGTGAAAGGCATGCCAACAATCTTTGCCGAGAACATAGAGACTTTTTTGAATTTCATTGCTAGAATGAACAGAGAAATAGAGGCAGCATTGGGAATGATTTGGAACTCCTTCAAAGAACTTGAACAACCACAAGTACCCACCATGCAAAGTGACACAAGTACTTTCCACCCTCTTCAACAACTTCCATTTCATGGTTAGACTCACAACCAGTACCCAAGTCACTAGTATTTGTTTGGTGCATGGCCTTGGATGAAGCCAAGTTTATAGAAATCACTTTGGGTATAGCTAATAGTGACAACCCTTCTTGTGGGTGGTTCACCTAGATCAGTTCATGGCTCGAAATGACTAGAAAAACTACTTCATGGGTTCCTAGACGCGATGTATGATCATTGAATGGGTTCCAATTGCTAAGGCCTACTGCCATGGGATGCTTTTGGACTCACAATGGTTGTAATTAACTGGATGCTAAACAAAGGTTTTTTAGAATTCCAACCAGGTTTTTCATAATAATTTCGATTTACTAACCTTCACAAGTTAACTCACACAAGAAATTACATTTGATTCAATAAAAAAAACTTGGAATTCTAAAAAGTAAAATCCAAAACTAACCCAATACATAAGAAAATTGGGGCTTATCTTAGAAGACACATAAATTATATCAAGAAGTCACCGTTAAGAAAAAGCAGAAACATAAAATCTAGAGAACAAAAAAATACAAAAGAATTAGGGTAATCAATCAAAAGGGTAGGGTTGTGTTTGGTTACCTTGAGTTGCGAAATACGTTTTTCTGCAGTATCGTAATCGGTTTGTACAATGGAGGTTTTGAATCGATCAAAATCAATAGTCCTAGCTAGGTGGAGTGCGCGGCTAGCCGGAAAGGGAGAAAGGAGAAAGGGTGAGAGGTTTTGAGAAGGAAAGGGAGAAGAACTGGATATTAGCGGGAATTGCCCGACAAAAGTGAAAAAAGTATAAGGGACCCCATAGAGCTTTCAGTCCCAAAAATACCAGTTATTAGGGTCCACTATTACATGTGACCTAAAAAGTGGGGGACCTAAATACTACTTTATCTTTTAGTGGAAAAAATATGTAGAAGCAAAAAACAGAGTAGGTAAATCACAATTAACAATAAGCAAAAGATACCAAAGCCACAACCCAATTTGGATTGAAGAAAGCTCCACAAAACCTTTGATTCATTCAACCTATACTCTGATACCACTATAGAGAATTTAGGAATACTTACAGAACCAAAGTAAAGCAACACCAATACTTTGTTGTAGTGATTTTGCAACAGTATCTGTTAACACCAAATGGACAGAGTCTTTACTTTGGTAGTAAACTTACAATATATTAAAGTCTATTATATCCACCCAATTTAAATATATAACATTCATATAGCGCAAAGGTATAAACTGCAATAACAATGTTAGAACATAATAATACAATATAGGAATATGAAATAGGATTGAAAGTAATAAGAGTATCATCGGCCAAAAGGCCTAACTCAAATCTGTCTAGGGCTTATAATGCCTAGGCTCATATCCCCACAGCAATGCTATACACAAAGTATAGCAATCTGTCCAAACCAAGAGTTCATAAACCGATAGGGACGAATATACGATTCTAAGGGTTCCAAACACAGTGGACTGCCCAGCCCTCCAACAAGTAAACCCAACCCATAAATTCCCTAGCACAAAACTCTCTATCACAATATCTCAAGCTCATACACACAAAGTGTTTCCCTCACATGCAGAAGTCGGATCACAGAAGCAGGAACGAAGGGGGTTAGAGAGAGATATCGATAATCAATGGTTTCTCTTGTGTACCTTGAAGAAGGAGGCGAAGGGAGTATATATAGCAGCCATGAGCGAAGGGTTCATGTAATCAGAGTGAAGCATCCGTCGATGAAGAAGGAATCGCCATGGCTAGCTGGGGAGTTTAGATCTTCTGTACCATTTGTGTGTGTCACTTGTGTACCATTTCTCGTTTTAACCATTAGTTAAGATATAATGGTTGGGATGCAATGATTGAGATGAAATATGGTACATCAACGGCACACACAAGTGATACAGGAGATCTGGACTCCTAGCTAGGAGAAGCAGAGAAGGAAACTAGCGCAAATTGAGGCTCAATGAGTGAGACCCCAAAAATACAACCAAAAGAGAAGCCGGTTGGACTAAAGGGAAGGTGGGTTTGGGCCTTGGGTTGTTGGGCTAGAGACATAAGTAGGCTGCCCAATTGATAAAGGGGCCAAGCCACTACTTACAGCTTCTTTCTTTTAGTATTCCCTACTAGATGCATATTGGTCTGAAAATATATCAATTTCACATCTGACAATTATCATTTTTAGTGGATTTCTAATGATATATGCAACCATTAAAGACATATGCTCTATTAAAGTAGTTCAAAAAAGAATTTGCATATTTAGTAAAAAATAAAAAAAAATAAACACTTACTTTAGGACGGGTAAATTTGTAACCAAAGTTGGGTCTATTTAGAGATGTTAAATGAGTCGAGAAAGGTAGGGCCAACCATGCTAAATCATAACTAAAAAGGATTAGGGTCGGAAAACAATAACCTCATTAAATTTAAAACTTGCCCTATTAAGATCATAACCCTACAAGATTATATTTGTACGATTAGGATTAATCCGATTAACATGTACATTTACCCGCACATTGCTCAATGGTCTTCCCACGTTAACTTGAAAAGACGGAATTGTGATCTAAAATATTATTGTTGTAGGGGAAAACAATTTCAATCCATTTTACTCCACTTCACATAACATTTTGTAAGGATTAAAAATACTAACAGTGATCTCAATTATTGTTGGAAAAAGCAAAGTCAATTCTATTTTGTCCACTTCTGAAAGAAAGATCAATGATTTAAGATACCAACATGTGGTTAGACCAATTACCAATATCGCTCTTCTTCTTTGCATCCCCCTAATTGCTTAATCATTAAAGAAAGAAAGATCAACCATTCCAACTTGTTGACCCATTAATTGTCCATCTCGATCATGGTGAACTTGTCCTGATTATATTAGGAGACCGAAAAATATGAGATAATAAAAAAAAAACAAAAAAAACCTCGTTTATTTTACGTTTTACAAAATTAACCATGTATTTTTATAAATATGATTAAAATCTTTAAATTGTAAAAAAATTATTCTCTCGAATTTAAACTAAAAAATAGTGGATAGATTTAATATTTATTGTGATAAAATATGATAAAAATCTAAAAGATTAATAACAATTTTTTTCTATTTTCTTATCTTATCTCTCTTAATATTTTTTCACTTAAAAACGTCTAAAATAAAAATAATTCTCTAAAAATAATTTCATAAAATCTATTTATGTGTAAGTTATTTAGATAAACTAATTTGGGATATAAATTTGTTTTCAAAATAACACTTATTTGGCAGAATGATTTACTTGATGCAAAATACAATCGTTTGTAGATAACTATTTGGCAGCAAATGCGAAGACCAAGATGGACTCATCAAAATCATTCTAGCGATGGTATCCTATGTTGGAGATTTCGACGTTGCAAATTTGTTTTCGTCCGATAAATGACTTCAAATCCTTAGTGGGGCATTGTCTAAAGTGAAAAAAAAAATGCATAAAAAGCTTAATATGATCCTTGACGACATCATTGATGAGCATGTAAAGAATCTTGGCACAACCACGGGAGTTAAGGAAGATCTAGTTGGAGTTCTCTTGAGGCATAAGGAGAATGGTGGCCTAGAGCTCCCCATCGCATTGAACAATATCAAGGCCATTACGTTGCAAATTTGTTTTCGTCCGATAAATGACTTCATATCCTTAGTGGGGCATTGTCTAAAGTGAAAAAAAAATGCATAAAAAGCTTTATATGATCCTTGACGACATCATTGATGAGCATGTAAAGAATCTTTGCATAACCACGGGAGTTAAGGAAGATCTAGTTGGAGTTCTCTTGAGGCATAAGGAGAATGGTGGCCTAGAGCTCCCCATCGCATTGAACAATATCAAGGCCATTACTATTGTAATTATGTGCATTAGTAGTTTTAACTATATTCACAACTCTTTCATATTGTATATATATATATATATATATATATATATATATATATATATATATATATACATATATATATACATAGATATATATATATATATACATATATATACATACGTTTGTGTGTGTGTGTGTATTTTATGTTACTTAACTCTTTCTTCTATAATACTAACAAAATATTTGTGCAATGCCAAGATGCTTACATAAATAGTAAATTGTGTACGGTCCTCCGTTTCCTCGAAAAGAACATATTAGAAAAATTCGAAAAATGAAGGATATATTATTGTCATTGAAATTGTATTACAAACTTATTTGGTAGTGCCAAAAATGCTAATAATATATATGGATGGCAAAGTTGGGGGTTTATGGAAGATTGTAGCATACTTTTTCAAGATTTGAGTTTTCAATTAAAACTACTCAAAATATATAAAACAATGATCTCTTTGTATGTAATTGGCGAAGTGTATAAAATCTTAAACATGCTCAGTTAAAATGAACTTAAAATGGATCATTAGTTACACAAAAGCAACCCAAGAAATGATGAGTTTTCTTGGTAAAAAGGTGCTGGGATCTAACGTCATTATTAAGCTTGATATGGCTAAGGCGTTCGACAGAGTTTCTTGGATCTTCCTCATCAGGGTTCTTAGAAAATTTGGTTTTCATAAAGTTTTTATTGATCTGGTTTGGCGGCTTATTTCTGATAATTGGTTTTCCGTTTTGGTAAATGGTGATTCAGTGGGTTTTCTCTCCTCTTCTCAAGGCCTTCGTCAGGGTGACCCTCTTTCCCCTAGTCTCTTCATTATTGCAGCTGAGGTTCTTAGTGGGTATCCTGTGGTCTCTCACTTGGCTTTTGTAGATGACATTATTATCTTTTGTAATGGCAGTAAAAATTTCATCACTCTCCATGAGGATGTAATTCATCGCTATGAAGCTGTCTTGGGTCAACTCATCAATAACTCAAAAAGTTCTTTCTACCTCAGTCCTTCCACAGATGACAATCGGTCTTTAATTATCAAAGAAGTTTTGGGTTATAATAAGGGTTCTCTCCCTATCACTTATCTTGGTTGTCCCATTTATTTTGGGCGTAAGAAAAGGTCATACTTTGATCCTTTGGTGATTAAAATTCAGAATCGTATTCATTCCTGGATGGGTTCTCTTCTGGATGATGCAGGTCGTCTTACTCTCATTAAGTATGTGCTCTCCTCAATTACTAGCTACCTCCTTGCTGCTATTGATCCTCCTATATCCGTTTCTTCCTTGATAGATCGCCTGTTCTCTAATTTTTTCTGGGGCCAAATTGATGGTAAGAAAAAAGTCATTGGATCTCTTGGAGTACTTGCACCCCGATTAATGAAGGAGGTCTAGGAGTTCACTCTATAGAATCTTGCTCGGGCTTTTGGTCTTAAGTTGTGGTGGAGATTCCGAGAGATGTCTCTAATATACGGACTCGTTTTCTGCGTGCCCGCTAATGTTTACGTAAACATCCTTGTTGTGTCTCTTCGAAGGGCTCTCATATATGGAAGAGATTGTTAAAAGCAAGGGAGTTGGCTGAACCCCATATTTTTTGGATTATCGGAAAAAAAGATTGTTCTCCATGGTATGATAATTGGGTCCCTCATTATTCTGTTTCTATGCCGCCTGGATGCAATGTTAGATCTGTCCGTGAGATTCTGTCTGCTATATCCCTTCCCGGTGACTCTTCTACTTCAGATCTTCCTTCCTCCTTGATCTCAAAAATAAAGGAGAATTTCATCTCTCTTTGCGACACTCACGGCCATACTTAATGCAATGCGGAACAACTTTGCAAGGGCAATTTTTCTTTCTTTGGCGGTAACCTTGGTTCAAATGCCTCGGGGCTTTCTTTGTTCTCCTCTAAATATGTCTGGCATAAACATCTTCCAAAGAAAATTAGTATTTTTCTTTGGAGGCTATTCTTGCGAAAGCTGCCTCTTGATGAAGGTCTTTGGTGTAAAGGCTTTTCTCTAGCCTCTAAATGTCAATGCTGTGAGGATGGATTTATATATGGAGACCTTCTCTCATGTTTTTATTTCCAGCCAGTCTGCTTTTCAGGTTTGGAAATATTATCATGATAAGTTTGATATTCCATTCAAGCCGTGTTCTATTCAGCAGAGATGTTTCTCCTGGTGGTTGCACTGTAGCTCGATGGTCCATTATTTGCTTCCTTCATTTATTTTGTGGCACATCTGGAGAGCTCGAAATCGGGTTGTTTTTTAAGGCCTTCGTACTCCTGTTCATGTTATTATTTATAATATTAATTCTGATCTTCAAGATACCTTTAATGCTGCCAATTATTTTCTTTCTGATCTGTTTGCTTCAGCTAGAATATCTTTTGGGCATCGGAAGACAGTTACAGTTAAGTCTGTCAAGTGGTCTAAGTCTCCTAGTGGTAGATTTAAGTTGAATACTGATGGAGCTAGCAGGGGTAATCCAGGATGCAGTGGAGGGGGAGGCATTATCTATGACATTATGGGTAGATTTATCTACGCTTTCCCCTCTTATTATGGTGATTGTTCTAATATGGTTGCGGAGATTCGAGCTCTTCATTTTGGCCTTCGGTGGCTTCAGGATCATAATTTTGGTGAAGTTACGATTGAAATAGACTCAAAAGTTATTTTTGAGTGTATTACTAAGGGTCATAGCTTCCCTTGGATTCACTCTTATATTTTTCGTGACATCCTTCGTCTTCAGGCATCGGGAAGTTTTAATTTTCTTTTGCTTTGTATTCTCTTTTTCGAGGTAAGGCTCCTCTGTCCTCCCGTTTATAAGGGCAAGGCTGGTTGTCCCCCTCAAGTTTGTATTTTTTATTTTAATCAATAAAATCCTGCAGGGTGCCGTCCCCATTTCTTAAAAAAAACAAAAAACAAAAAAAAAAATAGTTACACAAAAACAATTCAAACTTATGTTAAAAGGGGAGGCTCCCCGAAAAGAAAATGGGAGAGAAAGGAAAAGAGATTTTTTTTAAAAAAGAGTAAGAAAGGGAAAAAAAAAAAGGCACGAAGTGACTTGTGACTTGTGAGTTGTCCCTGTGGCACTAGATTGATTAGATTAGTTTTTTTCCATGTGCTTTCCATGTATTTTCAAATCTTTTTTTTAAACCTTTTAAAATAATTGTCATTTTTTAAAAGAAAAAAATTAAAAAGATATTTTTATCATTATATCTTTACTTTTTCTACATACTTTAATTATAACTACATGTTAAAGGACATTAAAGGAAACACACAGTATACCAAATATTTATAATATAGTCAAAAAAATTTAAACAATATACCGACTCAAAGAAAACGATTATTTTAAAATAGTAGTACTAGTTTTTAGTATTTTAAAATTGTATGATCATTGTTTTGATAATGATAGATTTATTAGGTGATATTCATTATTAGTATACTTATATCTGAAGTTTTAATGCTTGTTAATTAATAATGTTCTAATTTATATAAAAATTTGAAAAATATTGTAGATATGTCTTAATTTCTAGGCTTTGCCTAGGCCCGACTAGACCTCGCATATGCGTCTTAGGTGTCGGTACGACGCTTCGCATCCGCCTGTTGACTTTTAGAGTATTGTCAAAAACAACTATTTTTGGAACGGACCGATATTATTATTATTTATTTATTTTATTTTATTTTTTTATTTTTATCATCATCATCATTCAGGATATTTCAATGACTTAATTAATGGTAATAAAATACTCAAAGACAAGAATAAAAAACTAATTAAACCAGTTTCAGAATAAAAAGAGGAGTGAGTCCTTCCTTTTTGCCTCGTACCTTCTTCCAGTTCACTTTGATCTTAATAATGGAGGTCTTCTCTTTCAATTACAATTTCCTCATCATCACTTTTCTCTTCCTCCTACTCTTATTCGTACAAATATCCAGAACAATTATAAACACTAAAACAACTCATAAGAAACTTCCCCCAGGGCCATGGAAGTTTCCACTCATAGGAAGTTTGCATCACTTGGTGGGTTCACAACCACATCATGCTCTAAGGGCCTTAGCCAAGAAACATGGACCCATCATCCATCTCCAACTCGGTGAAGTACCTACGGTTGTCATATCATCCCCTCGACTCGCCAAAGAGGTTCTCAAGATCCATGACCTTGCCATGGCAAATAGGCCAAAATTTCTTGCTACCAAGATTGTCTTTTACGAGGCTGCAGACCTCGCCTTAGCTCCTTACCGTAATTATTTGAAGCAAATGCACAAAATTTGCATCTTAGAACTTTTGAGTGCAAAAAAGGTGCGGTCGTTTCGCCTGTTACGCGAGGAAGAGGTATCACGTTTTATTGAGTCCATTAGGTCATCCTCTCAATCGCCAATAAATCTTGGTCGAATGATTTACTTGTTGCAAAATACAATTGCTTGCAAAGCAGTATTTGGTAGCAAATGCAAAGACCAAGATGGAGTTATCGACCTCATCCTGGAGGTGGTGTCATTTGTTACAGGTTTTGATCCTGTTGATTTGTTTCCGTCATTTAAATTGCTTCATATCTTTACTGGGGCGATGTCTAAAGTGAAAAAAATACACCAAAAGCTTGATCTAGTTCTTGAAGACATTATTGATGATCATAGAAAGAATTTTGGCACAACCAAAGGAGTTGAGGAAGATCTAGTTGATGTTCTCTTGAGGCTTATGATCGACGGTGGCCTAGAGTTCCCCATCACAGTTAACAACATCAAGGCCATTACTCTGGTACGTAATTACTTGCTATATATCTTGATTTGGCTTTGACATTTCTTGGCTATCTAGATTTAACTTTGACCAACCATATATGAAAATTTACTTTGGCCTGAAATAGGCTTATTCCATTTTTTTTTTTTTTAATTTTTTTTTATTTTTTTCCTCATAAGAGAGGAAATGAGAAAGGATCGAACCTGATACCTCACATTTTGTGAAACCTCGTCTCTACCAATGGGCCACCCCTTTAGGATATTGGTCCCAAACAAAAGCTTGAAAATCTGGATTATCAAGTAGTAGACCTTCTATGCACAAGTCGAAAATTAAGCAGTTTACTCTTTGTTAGGTAAGTTTGATTACAACAATGTCGAACACAAAAAATCTTCGATATATTGTAGAATCGTACACAACGCACTTTCCTGCAAGAATTATTCGACCCTTATCGATGCCCAGGGTTACACGAATATTCTTGTGGGATAAGACTACAAGTTCCCTCCTATTTCTGGCACTGAAAACGGGAGATTACTGTAGGAGTTTTTCTATGAATTTTTGTCACCCAAAAACGAAGATGATGGAACAAATATATAGTTTATATGTGTCCATTTGTAAATAATCAAAAATCCTTTCAAACTGTTGTATCCTTTGGAACAGTTTGATGTTCGTTGTGAGAACAATAAGTCGAAAGGAAACATAACGCTTTGATTATTTAGCACCCGTAAGCTTGTGAAACTTATGTGAATGTGCACTCCGCACCCCCAGATTCACAGTGTAGTATTCCCGAGCTCACCCATCTTCGAAACATAACCCCGATTATACCAAATGACCAATGATTTTACTTAAATCATCAACAATCCTCCCCCATTTAACTATAATCCTTGGTTTATTTAAAACTGACAAATATAACAGCTTATGCATTAATGGCAATGTCACGAAGATTGAATTACCACCTTAGTAATATTACACATTTCAAAATTCGAGTATTTAGGGTGTGTCTAAGCATTGAACCGTTTTACATATTTTGAATACATGAAGATAATATACACATAAGTTAAAACAACTCCAAAAGTTTATTATCGACACTAATTATACAGGCCTTGTGTCCATATCCATTCATGAGCATATAAAAGCCAACCCTCAACTTCCTTGTAGCAATGCAAACTTCATGCTCATATAGGTGAATCTTTCATTGTGCACCTGCAATTGCACTATATCAAAAGATTTATTAAAAAGAAAACTTTCAACCTAACCATGCAGTAAAAGCACATACCTTGGGATAATATCATATGCGTTAATCTAAGACAATATGCCTTCCACATTGAATTTCCGCCTAACATTGTATTAGAGGAATTGGGTATCCTATCACCAAAGATTCATACAAGTTTAACCCATCCCAATAGCCGACTTGTGAACCAAGTCTCTAGCCAACCCTTTGGTCAAATGATCGGCTAAATTATGTTGAGATCTAACAAACACAACCGAAATCACCCCATGAGTAATCAACTCACGCATCGCTATGTCTAACGCCTAGTGTCGCGACTTCCCATTATATACTTGACTATAAGCTTTAGCCAAAGTAGGCGCAATTATCACAGATAGAAATTGGTGAAATTGGTTTTGGCCATAATGGAATTTCATAGATCAAATTCTTAAGCCATTCGCTCTTTTTCCCACAGGCTAAGGCAATGAATTCGAATCCATGGTCGAGCTAGAAATACACGTTGTTGAAGCATGAAATGGCGCCTTCCTCCAAGCAAAACACCCAACCACTAAGAGAAGAATGATCTCTACATTGGTTATCCAACTAGCATCCGAGTATCCTTCTAATCACCTAAGGATGCCCCATATAAAACAAACCGTAGTCCTCGTTGACTTAAGATATCTATAGACACGATTTATCAAGGCCAATGATGACCACCCTGTTACTCAGATACCTGCTAACTTGCCCACCGCATAAGCAATATCTCGGGTCTTGTACTAGTCATACAGACATCAAACATCCTATCACCCGAGAATACTAAGCCGTAATATCTGATTACTCCTCAGATAGGCATAAGCTTCTCATTAGGATCCATGGAGAATTTGTCGAGTAGAATTAGCACAATTAAACTTCTTTAACCCTTTTCAATGTAATGAGATTGTGTCAAAGAAATTCCATTGTTATTCGCTGATTTGATTCCAAGAATCACATCCGCCCCATGTCTTTCATGGCTAAATTTGATGATTAAAAATGCTTTTACAAAGGTCAACTTGATTTTTGGTTAGTATCAAAATCAACATATCATCAACGCATGTAAGCAAATTATAACACCATTACCTAGATTATCAAACTTGCTATATACACACTTGTCGGATTGGTTAAGCTTTAAACCACTAGACAAGACAACCTCATCAAACTTATGATGCCATTGTTGGGAGCTTGTTTGAGCCCGCATAATGATTTAACAAGTTACACACCTTATGCCATTTCTCGCCATAATGAAACCTTCCTTGTTTCATATATATTTCCTCTTCCAAGTCTCCATTTAAGAACGCAGCCGACATCCATTTGATGGATCACAA
>JABEVN020002380.1:0-21629 GCA_013146195.2 Codonopsis lanceolata
TGGTGCAGCATCATCATTAGCAACCTTGACCTTGCTTCAACAATCTCAGCTATCAAACTGAAAATCCTAGTAGCAGCATCATGATCATCACAAACACGGAATGGTCTTCTCTGGATGATGGAAACGTTACCTTACCCTTTTCTGCTTCAGCTGATAAAGCTCCATCAAAAAAAGGTTGATGCATACATACAAAGCCTTCTCTATGGTCCTCTAGAAGAAAGAGATTGCCAGTCTTCATTGGAATATGCCCAGATTAGATGTTTGTGTTTCTCGATAAACCTTCCACTTACAATAGGCAATGGGGGCCAAAGGTAAAGTACATATGATCTTTTTATTTCATAACCACTGAACTAAAAACTCTGGTTCCACCATTTTCACAGTTCCTCTATAGTGTATGCCATAAATTGAAATAAAATTGCACAAAAATGTGATTAATACTTGTATGTTTTCGTCTCAAGGCATGCTTATTCAAGTAATAAGAGACGGTACATGATGTATTCAAAAATATGTTTGATTGACTGATTCGAAATGCCAGAACCATGGTGCAGCCTTCAACAGTTGTGTTTGCCATCTCAATGGCTTTGCTTCTAACTCAGCTCTCTTGTCCACGAACTTGTTCATATGTTGTTTGTCCTGCAATTATGATAGGATGATTGCAGGGAAAAAAAAATTCACAAGTCAGGCAGTTAATATAAAAGAGCAGGACATCTTCACTCCCAGGATGATTGTTGAGAAAAAAAAAAGTCAAGCTTGTAACTCATCCTAAAAAACAGACCAAGCATAAAACATAAATTAAGAGCCAACCTTAAAGACACACCACTTTAGTATCTTGCAAATACTATGAATTCTGGATAAATTTTACAATTGGTTTATTTGAAACTAAATACGCTTTTCCATATCTTGATATTGATGACCTAAGAAAGAACTTAATAAAACTTTTATACAATGTGCTAGCAATTCCTGTGCTAAGATGACTTTTCTCAGTCTCAAGTACATAACAAAGTATCTTTTTAGTGCTATTTATTATGGATCCATCTCAAGTTTGGTTTGTATCAGACTAAATACACTTTTTCATATCTTGATATTGAGAAAAGTCAAATGTAACACTTATTAACTTTTACTACAATTTACCAGTAAATCATGTGCAAAGAAGGTCGGTCACGGAACACCTAGCAAGGCTAAAATCAACAATCTTTGGATCGAGGTTCTCATCAAGGACATTGTTGGTTTTATTTTCTGTGTATGATCCTTACATGAGTACCTCAAGGAAGATATGCAAGACCTTCCTCTGTGCAAAGCTCAATCTCAAACCGCTGCTTCAAGTTAATAAATTGTACCTTCACCTCTACTGCAATTGGAAGTTTCAATTGTGCCTGCATAGATTTGAGGGTTATGAAATATTATCAAAGAACTGAATATGCAATCAAATATAGAGAAGAATCTATACCAAAAAGGAACCGATCCATGCTCGTGTTTGACTTATACTCATAAACCCCGTCTCCAACACATCTGAAAGAGAAAACAACCACAACGTTATAAATTTAATAACATAACATTTAATTATTGGAAAGGCAGGAGGTCGAAAGAAGCACAAAACTAATTGAAGGCACTACATTTGAAATAAAAGAAGTTAGAAATCATAGGTATGATAAATGGAATGAGAAAGTCCTGACCTTGCTTCGATATCCACGTGGGCAACTTGGAAGTGGATTGAAGCCTTCGGGCATCAAAGTCATATTATGATGCATGCTCGAACTAGGACATTTCTCAACATGGTAGCAACCAGAGTAAAACCACAAAAACAGCCATGTCTCCAACACACCTGAAAGAGAAAAAAACTATCACATTGCTGACTATAGATCTTAAAAAAAAAATGACGCCACATTTCAATTAAGGGAAAGGCAGGGAGTCGAAAAAACACAGGCACTACATTTGAAATAAAAGAAGTTAGAATCATAGGCAAGATAAATGAAATGTGAATGTCCATTTGCTGCCAGTGACCTTGCTTCCTTATCCACGTAGGCAACTTGCTAGCAAAAATAATTTACACTTTTTCAACTTAATTTTGTGAGTCTATTCGATTTTGGAAGAACAGGTGGTGCGGTGATATGGAATTGTGTAGAGCCTTTCCATTGCTCTTCAGGCATTTCATGAAATGAAAATGTTGGAAGGCGAAGGTACACTTGGAATCCTAATTTTAGAAGGAATCCTCAAGACTGGGAGATGGACTCCTTAGTGCAGTTCTTTGAGTTCCTGTACAGTTAGAAGATCAGTGGAAGAGGGGAGGATAAAGCAGTGTGGGAGGGGGGAGAAGAACAAGACTTTTATGGTCCGATCTTTTTATGAGGAGATGATGTATAAAGTTAGCTCTTTTCCGTGGAGGAACGTATGGAAAACCAAGGCGCCAACCAGAGTGAGATTTTTTATGTGGGAAGCTGTTAACAAAGCCCTCCTTACCCGTGACAACTTGAGAAAGAGAAATATAATTTTAGTGAATAGATGTTTTCTGTGTAAGGAGGATGAGGAGAATGTTAATCATCTCCTGCACTGTTGTGTAGCTAGGAAGCTGTGGGATTATGTGTTTAATCTGTTCAAGGTCTCTCGGGTTATGCCAAGATCCGTGAAGCTTTTGATGGAAAGCTGGTCTTTTTATAAGAGGAAAAAGATAAACTCTTTTGGAGTGTGGTCCTTTTGCAGTGTGTCCTTATGGAAGGAAAGAAATGGAAGATGTTTTGAAAATGAAGAGAGGACGATGCAAGAAATCAAGAAGCTGAGTCTGAAGACTATGTTCTTTTGGTGTCATGAGCTTATTGCGCAAGGGGGTAATCCTTTTGCAGATTAAGCGGAGAATATCTCTATTGAAGAGTAATCTTTTTGTATATTTTCAGTGTACATAGGCCGCGTTTTCTTTTGGCGCATATTTATACAAACTTTTACTTATCAAAAAAAAAAAATTTGTTCACACTACAGCATGTTTTTCCACCAATGGGGACCACCTAGCTAGCAAAATAAGAACACTCTTGGCAACTAGGAGTGTAAATCGAAACCACCGAACCACGAATCGGTCCAACTAAACCAAACCAAACCAAACCGCCGCTTTGGTTCGGTTTTGGTCGAAGATGGTTCGGCTTCGCTTCAAAATTGAAACCACGTGGTTCGGTTCGTTCACTTTTTGGTATCGAACCAAACCAAACCAAACCGAACCAAACCACCCTATATATTTTTATTTAATTATTATATAATATATATTATATTACATTTATTAATTATTTTGAACCTTTGATTTATTCATTATATATATATATGGATACTAAACCGAACAAAATCTTGATTATTGGAGAACTATTATTTCTTGCATTGTTTGTGTTTATTTTAGAATTTGTTATGATAATTTGTTATTAGTAGGTTATTTCCTAATTTTGATGTTAATTCCAAATTAAAATCTTATTTTCATTGTTATTTTTATTGTTGGTTAATGTCATTAAAAATAATTTATATAAACCATAAAACCGAACCAAACCGAGTGGTTCGGTTCGGTTCGTTTCGGTTCCAATTCTTACTCGGTTCGGTTTGGTTTGAGATTTATGGAACCACTAGGAGGCGGTTCGGTTTGTGGTTTTGGTATAAACCAAACCAAACCGAACCACTTACACCCCTACTGGCAACCCATTCATTAACACATAAACATAAGTGCATAGCAACACATAGGAGTAAAAATAAGGGAGGAAATGGAAGGGTTTTCCTAATTATTCAATAAAATTCTGCAATCAAAGTTAAAATAATAAATCCATATTTAAATAATTCAAACTAAATAAGAAACATATAGATATATTCATTCAGAAAATCAACAAACATTACCAAATTAAGATGCCTAGATAGTTAAAATGTAAATGTAGATCAAAGTTCTAATCTTAATTTCAGTACTAAATATAGGGAAAAAGCACGAAATATTTGAAACTTAAATTGAGTAAAATTTAAATTTGGAGTTAGTAGCGCAAGTTCTCTTACCCTAAAATTTGATTGAATATGGATTAGAAGGAATGGAAAAAAGCACTAATTTTGGAATCAGAGCCGAATAGAGTGAGAGAGAGAGAATAAGGAAGAGCTGACCTCGGGTGTATTGTAATATCTCGAAAAAAATTAATTAAAAAAATATTAATTCGTGTTAATTAAAATTATAATTGTGTTGGATATATTTAATTAATACTATATGGGCTTGTTTGGTAGTTAGATAAGGATAAGCAGTATTATTACTCTCAGTATTATTAGTGCACTCGCTATTAATCCTCACTTGTATATCGAGGGTAATTTTGAGATTACAAATGTTAATCCCAATTTTTTTTAGTGAGGGCGCTAATAATACTACCCTCCTCCTTGGTATTAATAGTGAGACAATAATGACTTAATCCGGATAACTCGTGTTATTAGTCCCGACCATCTATTGTGCACCAAACATCAGATAATTCGGCTTATTAATCATATCTGCATTTAACCATGACTACCAAACGGCATCTTGGGTTAATCTGATTGTTTTGGACATATTTAACAACCAATCGAATTGGGTTGGGCTTGGTCCACTTTTAACTAGGACTTTAATAAGAATTCTCTATTAAAGTTACTTAATTTATTTCAGTCAAATCACGTTAGATTTTGGTTTTGGTTGAAAACCTAATAGGGTTTTTTTATAAATAGAATGATTAGTAAAGAAAGAAAAAAAAAAAAAAGAGAAGAAGAAGCAAAACGGCGGCCAGTAGAGGGAGAGATTCGGAACTATTAGTAAGTAATCTCATCATCTTAGCTTTTCTATGTTGGGATCTTTGAGAATATAAAGATTTGTAGATAAAGATAACTAATAGTAATATTATTTTAATGGAGTTTATTGCAATGCATTGTGGGTTAGAATTTGGAAGCAATCAAGAAAGAAAATAATCTGAGAGAAGAAAGAAAATGATGATGATGATGATGGCTTTGGGCAGGAAATAAAGGAAACAAATGAGAGCCTTGGCAGCCACGCATGAGAGAGTGTGAGCAAATTTGATGTTTTCAATTATACAAAACTAGCTAATTGTTATATTAATTATATAATTATTTTATTAATACTACTATGTGGGTTGGCATTTGGGACGAAAAGTTTATAACAATTTGAATTTGGTTTTGGTCAGTATATATATATAAACTTAGTATATTAGGACCTAGTTAGAAAAAATAGTTGTAGCTAATTTTATATCACCTTGTGTTTTAGATTCAGACAATCGAGCTTATAACAATCGTACGTGTTGGGGATTATCATTGCTAAGCATTTCGAGGTAAGGAATTATACCTCATTTAGGTCTTTTGAATTATTCGCTCCATACTGTTAGGCTTCCGTTATTTCTTTGATAAATGTCATTCCTTGAAAACGTGTGCCGATTTTGTATCGGTATTTGATTTTGAACTCCGTCGATTTCGCTCATTTGATTACTCATGATTATGCTCTTCGCTTAAATCTCACATACCTATCATGTTTTATGTGAGATATCTATTTGATACATAAATGTGTTTGTAATTCATTTGGTTTTGTAAAAATGTAATTTGATTATTTAAAAGTTTCCTATCTTGATCACTAAGTCAAACAACCTAGTCACGGGTTAATGTGACCTTTAGATTTACCTAGTCACGGGTTAATGTGACATTTCGAAACCCTTTAACCACTTGACAAATGGTTAGTTATCCGGATATACCTTTTAGAAACCTTTACCCTTATGGGTCTTTAGAATTTTTGAAACATTGTTCGAACAGGTCTTTGACCGCTTATATGATCTTGGTATCTATGAGTCGTCCGTTGTCTCCAGCTGGTATGGGACGGTTGGTGACAATTGGACTACTTGAGTCGTCCTTTGTATTATTATCTTTCATTTGGAATCCTAAATATTTATCTGTGAGTCGTCCGTTGTCGCCAGCTGGTATGAGACGGTTGGTGACAATTAGATTACTCGAGTCGTTTGTTGTATCTTTATCCTTCACTTGGAATCCTGGAAATATATTTGAAAATTTGAATATTTGAACTTTGACTATTTGACTTTTGCATTATGAATATTTGAACTTTCGATTCTGATTCCTTGATTTATTTCGGTCAACTCCTCCTTAGTAACCGGAGGGGTTGTATATGAACTTACTGAGCATTGCTCGCTCACCCTTTCTTATTCTTTCTCTTCCAGGTGACATTTAGTTTGGCTAGATGAATTGTTTCGAGTAGATGAATGAAGATGGTCAAAGAAGTTTTAGACATTTTTAGTTAATTTGTACTTTGGAAGTTTAATTAACTTTGATCAGTTTTATTTTAGATTTCGTTTCAAATATTTAGTGGTTGTATTTTAATTACAATTGAGGGATATTAATGTTGATTAATTATTTGTGTTGGGATTTATTATGGTTTTAAGTATTGATTGTTGGTGACGTGGCCAAATTGTGGGTCCAAATGGTCGGACCTGAGTTTGGGGCGTTACAGAGTGGTATCAGAGCTTAGGATTCAGATCCTGGTGGTTTTAGGATTTAGGAATTAATAGAATTAGGGATTGATTGTAGTGTAAGGTTATGATTTTGTTTATACCATTAGTTACCTAATAGCTTTAAGTGTACGATTGTAGTTCTAAGTTTACGATTATAGCTTTAAGTTATGATTTCCTTTATTTCTATTGGGATTGATAAACTATTGGTTACTCGTAGGAATTTGTTTTATTTTAGTTTATTAGACTTGGAACACACGTGGTGTATCCAATTTTTGAGACATTGGAATAAAGTTTGATATTGAATACATTTTCAGGAAAAATTTTATTCGTTTGATATTCCTTTTGAACTATATCTCATATTGGTGTATTTCGAGTGTATAAGATTATAAGATAAACTTTGGAAGAAATTGATGCTAAGTAACAATTATGTAAATTGTTTCCATTTACGCCGTGCCAGTTAGCGAACACCATTTTAGTATGATAAAATTTTAGACATCAATTGACACTTCTCGTTTTTGTATCAGTACCAAATGGCACGTAGAGGAGGACGTAACGCTAACCGAGGTCGTGGTCGCAACCGAGGAAACATGGGAGGGAGAACAGTAGAGGGCTCCATTTTCGAGAGTGTAGGGGAGCCATCTGAAAGCCAACATAACGTGAATAATGAAAACCCTGCCCCTGAAGCGCCTCAGACTAACGCGGCAAATCCCGCCTTAGTAGACCATGTGCTTATAATGAACCTTTTGCAGAATTTGACCCAAGCTGTAGACAGGATTGGTCAAATTGTTCAACGTAGCCTCAGCCTGCTGCACCGCAACCTCAGCCTGAAGCACCGCAACTTCATCCCAAAGCACCGCAACCTCAACCTGCTGTATTGCAACCTCAGCCTGTAGTTTCTCAACCTCGACCAGTGGCAAAGGACCCACTTGACATCTTCCAAAAGAGAAGCCCTGAGCCCTTCTCAGGCGCACCAAACACCATTAAGCCAGAAGAATGGGTTGAAAGTATGAAGAAGATCTTTAGAACTATGACCCTCACGAGTGAACAGAAAGTCAACCTCGCCACGTTCAAGTTCGAAGGAGAGGCTGATGAGTGGTGGCAGTCTGAGATGAGGATTGTTGAAGCTAGTGGGGTGGGAGAGTACACCTGGGAGACTTTTCTCGAAGTCTTCAATAAGAAATATTTTCCTGAGAGCGTGCAGGACAGTAAGCTGGTTGAATTTCTCAATCCAGAGCAAGGAAATATGACGGTAGATGAGTATGCTGTCAAGTTCACGGAACTATCAAAGTATGCTCCAGGTCTCATTGAGAATGACAAACAAAAGGTTAGGATGTTTGAAAGAGGTCTCGATGGAAAGATTAGCCATCGATTGATAGACTCACAGTTGAAGACTTATGCTGAAGTTGTAGACCGAGCCAGAATACTTGAACGAGTGTCAACAAACTACCGGAAGAAGAAGAAAGAGAAAAAGAGAGGTTTTGAGAGTCTTGGAAGTAGTTCTCGAGATCAGTCGAGCTATCAAGGAGGAAGTTATAGTGGAAATAAGAAGAGAACCATAGAGGACAATCGGTCTACGGGATCAAATCAGTGGCGGAATCAGAATCAGAGTCAGCAGCAGAATCAGAATAATGACCCTGAGTGTAATAAGTGTGGTGGAAAACATAGGACTGATACTTGTTACTGGACTACGGGAGCCTATTTTAATTGCGGAAAGATAGGGCATAGGATCAAGGATTGCCCAGAACCATTGAAGGAAAACTTAGCGCGAGGAACGGGCAGCGGCGATAAACCTAAACCAAATGCACATGGAAGAATTTACGCGATGGCTGCTCGAGACGAATGATATGAAAACAGGTATAGTACATCCTTATATAGCTTCGCAACGTTATATTTTTATTCAGCCTAATGTTTCTTAATCGATCACATTGCCACACTTATACGACCTATCAAATTTTTACATGAGAACTTAGACGTCGATTAATTAACACAACGACCAAGAGATCTATTTCTGTTACCTAAGTATTTATATCTTGTCTTTTGGGTTCAATTAGGTGTTGATAATTTTGACGTATGGTTTGGTCATCTGCTTGTTGGATAAAGTATGGGCATTAAGAGTTTTACATGTGACGTTTGGACTAATGGATTGCCTCGATTACATTTAAGGATTGAATACCTAGGATCTACTAAAGCTCATTCTTCGTTGTCATTGTTTCTATTGGGAGTAACTTGGTTTATTCTAAATTTGAAGAGGAACATCTTGATCTCTTTGTATGACTTGGTGTGTTAAGTTTAGGGACTAAACTTCTTTTAAGGGGGTGAGAGTGTAATACCCCGATAATTTTAAATTAAAAAATAATAATATTAATTCGTGTTAATTAAAATTATAATTGTTTTGGACCTATTTAATTAATACTATAATTGTTTTGGGTTAATATAATTGTTTTGGACCTATTTAGTAACCAAATGAATTGGGTTGGGCTTGACCCACTTTTGACTAAGACCTTAATACAAATTCCCAATTAATATTACTTAATTAATTTCGGTCCGGTTAACTTTAAGATTTTGGTTTAGGGTTAGAAAACCTAATAGGGTTTTAAATAAATAGAATGATTGGTAAAGAAAGAAAAAAAAAAGAAAAGAGAAAAAAGAAGCAAAACGGCGACCAGGCAAAGGGATAGATTCAGAGTATCTGTGAGTCGTTTGTTGTCTCCAGCTGGTATGGGACGGTTGGTGACAATTGGACTACTTGAGTCGTCCTTTGCATTATTATCTTTCGTTTGAAATCCTAAATATTTATCTGTGAGTCGTCCGTTGTTGCCAGCTGGTATGAGACGGTTGGTGACAATTAGATTACTCGAGTCGTTTGTTGTATCTTTATCCTTCACTTGGAATCCTGAAAATATATTTGAAAATTTGAATATTTGAACTTTGACTATTTGATTTTTGCATTATGAATATTTGAACTTTCGATTATGATTCCTTGATTTATTTCGGTCAACTCCTCCTTAGTAACCGGAGGGGTTGTATATGAACTTACTGAGCATTGTTCGCTCACCTTTTCTTATTCTTTCTCTTCCAGGTGACATTTAGTTTGGCTAGATGAATTATTTCGAGTAGATGAATGAAGATGGACAAAGAAGTTTTAGACATTTTTAGTTAATTTGTACTTTGGAAGTTTAATTAACTTTGATCAGTTTTATTTTAGATTTCGTTTCAGATATTTGGTGGTTGTATTTTAATTACAATTGAGGGATATTAATGTTGACTAATTATTAGTGTTGGGATTTATTATGGTTTTAAGTATTGATTGTTGGTGAGGTGGCCAAATTGTGGGTCCAAATGGTCAAACCTAAGTTTGGGGCGTTACAGTCATGTTAGTAATATTGCTTGGCATTGTGATTGATTGAATATCAGGAAGATTTGCATGTAACTTTGTATGGCATTTCATATCTGAATATAAAACCCTAAGTAATTCTTTTTGGTCTAATGCATGGTTCTTTAGCAGGCCCATTACGTATCATGTCGTGCCAAGCCATTGAGACCTGGGCAGTGCAGCGCCATGCTTTAAGTAGGCTGTGCATGTCGGTCGTGTGCCCTAATTGATGGTTTCACCCTCACATGGGTATCGTTAAAAATACACACTATCTTAATATTTATAATACAGTTAATTATCATTTTTTAATCCGATTAAACAGGACAATCATTCGTTAACTTGAGTAATTTAGAAGCTAACTAATCTATTACATGGACCTTTATATGATTTGAAATCTTATATAGCACATAGTGTACCCTTTTTTGTCAACAATCAAATTTGAAGATAGGTCATGCCATCCATGAGTCATATTACTTGGTGGCATAGAAAATGGTACACTTTTGAACTAATTTTTTTAACTCGTGTGTTAAACGCACTTTAATTAAATCGTACATAAACAAAATAAGGAGGATAAGTTTTTTAACAATTATACATAAGTATATCACTAATCATTATAGATTCTAAAAAAATTCCTTATACACAATATTTGTTATCTTATTAGTTGGTTTTTCATCTTCACCGCATATAAATATCTTCAAATCAAAATAATTTGTTACTTTAGAAACTATGACATATAACTATCAATGACTAAATACTGTTTTTTTCAAATAGAGACCTACATGCAATTATTGATTTTGACACTTGTTAATTGCCATTGCATATGATACCAGCAATGTAAATTGTCTTTTTTTGGAATTTGAAATGCAATCTTACATCGGATAGAGTTAATGACAATATTGAGATAAAAACATTTTCTCCAACATTGCTTCCTTTCAAAAATTTTGTTTTAACAATATGATCCCCACGATTTATGATGATTAGTCTTGTTCCATTGCACAACCCTACAGTATGGTCAATGTTTCTCAATAACATTACTGGAACGCTAATTTTAAGTGTCAATTCATGGTGCTAACAACCCCTTCATACTATTCAAAAACTATGTATAATAAATGTTTTCGAACAAATTTGAACTTTTTTCCGCCCTTCAAATAAAATATGAACTCAAATAAGTTCCTCATTTTAAATGATTACTTTTATTAAATTATATTTGTATTTTATGAATAAAGAAATTTCTGAGAAGAAAATAAGTTAAAATCAAAATGACGAAATTATTTTTACCTTTAACTATTATTTTTGTTTTGTAAATTATTTTGATTTTAATAACTTCAATAATATTTTTTTTGTTTTATTGGCTTCGTAACTATTATTTTTGTTTTATTTTTAAGAACTAGTTTTACGGAAAAAATGTGTTCGTTAATTTTTTATTATTATTTTGCTAACCTCAATTTAAATTGTTTTGTTTTATTGACTTTGCAACTGCTATTTTTGTTCCATCAAATATTTTTATTTTACTAACATATTTTTGTTTTACATAACTATTTTTAAGAATTTGTTTTAAACTTTTGTTCAGTAAATTATTTTTATAATTTTACTAACCTCAGTTTAAATTATTTTTATTTTATTGACTCTGTAACTATTTTTTTTTCAATCAAATATTTTTATTTAACTAATGTATTTTTATTTTACATAGCTATTTTCAAGAATTTGTTTTAAAATTTTGTTCCGTAAATTATTTTTATTATTTTAGTAACCTCAGTTTAAATTGTTTTTTTATTGACTATGTAACTATTATTTTTGTTCCATCAAATATTTTTATTTTACTAATGAATTTTTGTTGTACATATATATTTTTAAGAATTTATTTTAAACTTTTTTTCCGTAAATTATTTTATTTTACTAACATTCATATTAAATTATTTTTGTTTTGTTGATTCTGTAACTTTTATTTTTATAGTGGTTTGTTCCATAAATCATTTTTATTTTATTAACCTCTTATATTTTTGTTTTCTTAACTCCGGAACTATTATTTTTGTTTTAGTTTCTATTTTTAATATTTAAAGAGAGAAAAAATATTTAAACATAATTAAAAGAGAGGAGATGGTGGTGATGAGTAAGAAAATAAGAAGAAAACAGGAGAGAGAAAGAGAAATATAACCAAAGAAGATAGGAGAGAGAAATAGTGAAATGGTAATTGAAAAGTTAATAATTCAAAAGTGAAATTTTGGAGGAATAAATCTACTTATCGTTATATGATTATCTGATAAATTTCATCTTTCATCATGATTATTAAAAAAAAGTTGTCGGTGAGATCGATTCGTTCTAGAGATCTAAAGGTCCAAATTTTGTTCAAGTTTCACATGTGCGGAGGGTATTTTGGACCTTATTTTTCTGTGTGCGTTTTCCCTTCTCCCCGACTCTTACAGAGTCCTCTTTCAACCCTTCTTCCTCCGTGCGTATCCTTTCTCTTTGCGGTGTTTGTTTCCTCATCCAACAATGGGTTTCCCAACTACAAAACCCTCCACACCTAGAAGACTCTCTCTCCTCCACACCTTCACCCTCACTCCAAAAGCTAAGAGACACCTGTTCCGAATACCTCCTTTCAACCCCATGGCCTTCCCGCAAAGACGAGCCTTTTCGCTTCACAGACACTTCCATCATCAAACGGTCCCAAATCCTACCCATTTCATCTCCACCTCCTCAATCTTTGAAGCTTTCTACTGTTTTTCCAGATACCCATTCCACCAATTTGACTATTGTTGAGGGGTACATTGTTAATTCTTTATCCCAGTTGTCGATCTCAATCTCCATCTCTCAGGTCGTTTCCCCTTCGCTCCCATCCCTTCATCTTCTCCGGCTGCAAATCTGGCAAAATCGCCAAATCTTCTCAGTTCGCCATCACTGTCTCCCTCTCTATAAACCCAACAGTCCTCCCTCTCTGAACCCGGCCAAAACTGATCTCTCACCCATCGCCATCTCCGTTCGTTCTCTTATCTCTATCCCCAACGCCACCGGCCTTGCCGTGTTCTAGATCCGGCCGATATCTTCTACTTCCTCCACAGTTGGACCAGCACCCACCATCTCTCTCCTCTGTCCCGGCCTCTATCCCGGCGTTTCTTCCGCCTCGCCAGCCTCACCATCTCTTTCTCTCTGTAAGCCTCGCCAGCCTTGCCATCTCTCTCTCTCATTGTGTAAGTTCTCCATCTCGATCTCGGTTGTCCAGCCTCGCCATCTCTCTCTCACTGTGTAAATTCTCCATCTTCTCGAAATCAGGTAAACCCAAATCGTTTCATTCCATCCCTGGCTACTTCTATACAAAATTCTTCCTAATCCCTAACCTGTTTGCGTTTTTGTTTAAAATAATTTGTTTAGGAGACCTGTGAAATTTGAACCAGCTCAACACACCAAGCCCGCAGAAGCTGCAAAATTTCAAGATTCTATCAAACCGTTTTGGGATTCAAAGAGATCAACTACTGATTTAATAACTAAATCTCTAGATCGGGTACAGTAACCATAATCATATTATTGTCTGGGATTTTTTTTGTTTTTTTGTTGTTTATAAATTGTGATTTAATTCTACTATAAAATTGATGATTTAAATCTACTGTAAAATTGTGTATGAAAGTTATTGATATCAATATTATTGTTATTATTATTTGAGTAAAATACCATTTTTTTTCTAGATGAGGAAAGATTCTGTAGCTTGGTTTTTTGTTTAGAGATGCATGATGAGTATTTGAGTTTCATCACAACCGGAGAAAGGTGAATTTTTTGTATCATCGTTGCACCTCAAATTTTCATCAGTTGAACCACAAATTTCACATATAAATTAAGGATTACGATGGCAAATTGATCATAAGAGTGAAGTAGAATCTTTTTTCATTTATTGTCTGGGTTTTTTTGTTTTGCTTTTTTGTTGTTTATAAATTGTGATTTATAAATTGCACTTAGCTTTGATGTTTCAGTGATCTAGGCCAGCAATGCAGATGATGCATCTCAAATTTTCATCAGTTGAACCACAAATTTCACATATAAATTAAGGATTACGATGGCAAATTGACCATAAGAGTGAAGTAGAATCTTTTTTCATTAGAGAAATAGATTTTTACTATCAGTCTGGTAAAGCCTGTACATAATAGAGAATGTGGAAAGACACAGTTGGAAAGTGTAGGGCTAAAGCTAAATTGATTTCTTAAAAATATACTCCACTCTTATTAGCAAAGTACAAACTACACGGAAATTCGATGGCTTTAGAGTTTTGAAAAAGAATATAAATTCGCATAAAATTCTTCATTTGAAATGAGGTCAAGTGATTTTAAAAGGTACAACTCGATTTATGGAATGGAGGATTGAGCAGAAGAAAGCTTTGAAACCCCTTTTGAGATATGAACGGCAACTTATTGATAAAATGCCAAACCGAGGGAGACCCATGTTTAGAAATTTTAATTGTGTTTTAGAAAAACAAAAGTAAATCTTAATTTAGTTTTTTAAAATAAAAATAAAAAAATTTAAAAATTACCAAATGAACCGATCATCATGACATTCTTATCAAAAACAAAAAATTGCCTTTTTTTTAGTTTTTTATATTCTTATCATAACTAATGCTATTTTTTCTTATAATTAATTAATTATACGACGTACAAGTTGATGACCACTGCATTAGATGTTCCGTTCTTGGACCTACCTCATATGAATGATCACTAATTTGAAAATTCTTCCGATTTTTTTTGTTAAGATCACTCTAAAAGAATAAATAATTTTTTTATGTTGTTAAGACCACTCTAAAAGAAAAAACTTTTTTTATTTTAATTTTTTTATAAATGGAATAAGTAATAATATGTATGAACACTAATTCGAAAATGAACACTAATTCAATGTTGGTTGTCCTCCTCAAGTTTGTAATATTATTTCTATTAATAAAATATAACAGGGTACTGCCTTTGTTTCCCTAAAAAACAAAATACAAAAGTAACTTTAGAATTTTATTCCATTGTGGATGATCATATTGTTTTAATTGTTTACCAATACATGCTAATTTTAAATTGTTTATTAAATTGATTTATTTGAATACCAGCACCTTTCCATACTGACATCATCCAATAGTAGCGCCGTGCCATAGGCACGGGCACAGAATCTAGTATATATAGATTCCCTAACATATTGAAAGTAACCATGCATTATATTGATTGGGCATAATTTTTTACCAGATGTAGAGATATAAAAAAAAAGGTTCGATCTAACCCACCCAGTATTATGTTGGGTTGTGCTTCATTTTTCATTGGCCCGATGAAAGTGTCCTCGATGGTTTAGTCCAATGGGTTTGGTGTTGGCTAAAAAAATAAGGTAAAATTGACATATGCCTTGGTTCATGGGCTAGTCCAGGTGGCTTGGTGTTTTAACGGATTTGGGCTTTAGTTTAGGCGGTTCAATGAAATTTTGGGTTGGCCCACGTCGACCCGGTTTTAACACTTGGTTCATTAAGCTTGACACGGGCTTGACTAGCCCGACCCATTGCCCCATGCAGTCTACAAGTATATTAAAGGAGAAATTACGTGTCAGTCCCCTTTCTCAATTATTTAACCCCTTCAGTCCTTCGATTTTTTTTTTTAACTTCTAAAGTCCATTTTTGTGAAATCTTTCTTAAAATGTCTGCAGAAGAGAATTTACGACTGAAATTCTCATGGATGGAGAGGAAAAGAATTGGTAGGTCGGGTGGTAAAGAGCACTTGTATGTTTCATCTTGGATTCGATTAATCCACCACACTAACTTCTCATTTTCTTTCATCTTCGTCTATTGATCTTCAGTTTCAACAATGTGTTCTTTTTCTTCCTATGCTTCTTCTTCTTCGTCTTCTTCTACCGTTCTTTCATTGTGTGTTGTGTGTTTGATTCAAAATAGGTTCATTTTGTATGTTATGTTGCTATTCTTGTAAACTGCTCCATGAAATGCCTAGAATAAATTTTAGTTCATTGTTGGACATCGTTTGTGAATCTAGAAACATCAATTTTGAATTACAATGTATCACTTGTGAATCGTGATGCATCGATTTGAATTTTGGATGCAAGAAAAATGCACTAATTTAAAAATCATTTTGTTGATTGTGTACCAGAAAGAATGTAAACAAAGTTCTGGTTTTGTTTAATATTATAGCGTGATGCATTATCAAATATTTGCATCGCCATACAAAATTAGATTATGTAATTCTAATTGATGCATCGCGTTCCAAAAATTGACGCATCACGATGCACAATTAGAATTACCTAATCCAATTTTGTACTGCAATACAAAAATTAATGATGCATCACGCTGCAAAATTGGATTATGAATTTAAATTGATGCATCGAGGTGCAAAAATGATACAGTAAAATTGATGCATTTTGGTGCAAAAATTGATGCAGTGCGGTGCATTTGAGAGAATTATTTGTAGTACACATCTGGCTTATTAAGGACATCGTAGTGTTTCGCCCCCAAAAGTGACTTTTTCTGATTTAAAAAAACGATGATGAATTGGAACAGTTATAAAATTTTAAAAAATGACTGACTTGAATTTCACCCTATATTAAAATGGGAAATTGTGGGCCGATACCTTCTCCCAAAGTTTTTTTTCGCTCCAGTCCGCGTTATTTTTTTCTACCGCTATAGTCAATTTTCGAAATATTGTTCTGAGATACTCAAATGCGTCTTCTTCAACAAAGCCAATACTTTGGAGTATGAAAATCACGATTGTTGCGAACGAAACGGAGATCGACTTGCCCTTGACCTTCGTCAACCTATGAAAAAAAAAGTTTTTATATACCGTCACCTCAAATAGGCAACACTCGTTTTAAAATAATTGTTTTATTTTTAGTTTAAACAGTTTTTTTTAAAACAAAAACTTTATGTTTGCTTTTTTGTTTTTCTCAAATGGTTGATGAAGGTCAAGTGCCTTTTGGTCTTTTTTTTGGGGGGGGGGGGCGGTGTGGTGGTGGCTGTAGAAGGGGAAAATGGGGGGCTGTAGAATTAGAAAGTAGGGATAAGTGTACCATTAGTCCCTGAACTTTGGCAAGCCATCATCAGGTCCCCAACTTCAAAAGTTTCACCCGACCTAAGTAGGCCTTTTTTGCTCATAGGAGGTCCCTAGCCCTAACGCCGTTAGTTTATTTCCGTTAAGTGAACATGTGACACTCACATGCACAAAATAAGGGGGTTATGTATAACTTCATCAAAATAAGGGGGCAATGTGAAAATTTTAATATCATCTTCTCCAATCTGATGTGAAAATTTTGAATGTGTGTGTGTCAGTTGGATAATTATATCAACACTGTTTGTACTGAAAAAATGTTCGAACACTATTGACGAAAGCTCATTAATTTCAACTTCAATTATAATTAGGAGATCTTCACGGCTAGCACCGACACTTCGTCAATAGTTATGGAATGGGCAATGTCGGAGATGCTTAGAAACCCAAGAATCATCGATAAAGCTCAAGCTGAAGTGAGACAGGTCTTCAGAGCAAAGGGAAAAATCGAAGAGACTGACCTTCCAGAATTTCATTATATGAAATGTGTAATTAAAGAAACTCTAAGACTTCACCCGCCGGTGCCAGTGTTAGTTCCAAGAGAAGCAATAGAAAGATGCGAGTTGAGCGGATACGATGTTCCCATCAAAACCAAAGCAATGATCAATGCGTGGGCAATAGGAGGAGATCCAAAATATTGGGTAAATGCCGAGTGCTTTGAATCGGAACGATTTTCTGGATCTTCTGTTGATTTCAAAAGGACGAATTTTGAGTTCATTCCGTTTGGAGCTAGAAGAAGGATCTGTCCGGGAATAGCATTTGGAATTTTGAACATTGAACTTCCACTTGCTAATCTGTTATGCCACTCTGTTAGACCCAAAATGAGTTAGGATTTTTTAATCCCCTTGATTTCAACACTGTTTTTTCATTCTCATTCAAGGTTTGAGAAATGGGTTGCTGGAACGACCATGGATGCTTGCCGGAATGCTGTAGGCCGAAATCGAAGGCAGTAGTGCTTAAATTCTTGAACTAAACCTAACAAATGGTAATGTGTAATTTTCAGGATAGAAAATTGGGGACTGGGAGCAGGAGGCGAACCAAGAGCGCATCTATCGAAGAAACTCTGGCCAAGTGGATAGATTACAACCAAAACCAACAAATTCATTCTATCGTACATGGACCTAAAAGGAAGAGAAATACTCCTGGTAAAGGATCGAAAAAGGGTTGTATGCCCGACAGGATGCCCCGATAATTCAGGGTGTGCATAAAGGGGAGTTCGACAGAGGACTTGGGGCAAGTGGGTTGCAGAAATTCGAGAACCGAAGTTTGAAAACGATAGTTTTGAATCTACAGCGACATCGAATAAACAAGCAAGAACGACCATGTGCTGCTATGCCGGAATTGAGTTGCGAGGGCTTAGAGGGCAGCAGACTGGTTGGATGATATGTGGCTCCGGCGTGATTGATGATCGAGCTCGGCTTGAAAGGGTTAGTGCTTGGGTTATGGTGGTGGCGGGAGATGGTGGAGGAATGGAACGGAGACGCAAATCATGGTGGAATGGCAGTTTTGGGAAGACGCCGGCGTGACTGATGGCGGCAATGGTTGGAGAGAGATGACGCACAGAGGCAAGGGTAGAACGGAAAGGGCATGTGATGATGGTATTAAAATTTTCAATTTGGAGATGATGGTATTAAAATTTTCACTTTGCCCCCTTATTTTGTGCATGTGAGTGGCACATGTTCACTTAACGGAAATAAACTAACGGCGTTAGAGTTAGGGACCTCCTATGAGCAAAAAAGGCCTACTTGGGTCAGTGGTGAAACTTTTTGAAGTTGGGGGACTAATGATGGCTTCGGCCAAAGTTCAGGGACTAATGGTACACTTATCCCTAGAAAGTATGTAAGTTGCCTAATATGTGCACTGATAAAGGGTATCCATTGTATGAGAACATGTATATCAATATACATGAATTTAGTAATGTTCTGTTCCATTTACATGACTGAATTGTAAGAGTTATTACGATTAGTATATTTTACCCCCCATATTTTTTATTTTTTGGGGGTGTTGTAATTTATGAAAAAGAAATGAGCTAATGAATATATTCTATTATATTCTATCTATAATACAATGGCAAAGACTTGTGTAAGACGCAGGACCGTTCCTGACATTTCAAAGGCCCGGGGCAAAATAACAAGTAAGGGCCCCAACAAATTGATAATACACAATTGTGTAGTTGTGAATACCAATAACAATGAAACTTTCAATTTCCAAATAAACTTCTTAATGTATTAAACAAAATATATTGAATTTTATTTTACAAATCTCTATAAAAACATTGAATTTCAGTTCAAAACTCTCTGTCTACTAACAAAGTCTTCGTCAATCGTCACAAAGCAACTAACTTGTTCGCACACCATCTGCCATATAAAGCGAAGCCTGAAGGTGTAGTGGGCGTGGAAGGAAAAGGAAATTAATCTGGCGGCCATAGATCATAGATGCATAAGGGAAGATTGAAGAGTGGATCTCGAGGTCGAGGGCCGCCGTTGATTCGTTCCATCCTTGATCCTTTCGTCTTCGTCTAATCGCCCTTTCGTCTGCTCACCTTCACGGCTTCACGTTCCACGCACATACTACTAGAAACAGTGCGCCAGCGAATTCTTAGCGGCGAATTTTTCCGTCGATTGGCGAACGAATTTTACCTTCGCGGCGGAATTTTGCATCGGCGGGATTGACCATTAGCGGCGGAATTTTCCGTCGTCTGCTAGCGGCGGAATCGGCGGCGAATTTAATCTTTAGTGGCGGAATTCAACATCGGCGGCGAAGCTATCATGACGGAAAATTCCGTCGCTAAAGGTCACCTTGCGGCGGAATTTTCCGTCAGCCTTGAAATTAATTTCTGAAATATTCCGCGACGGAATTTCTCGCTAAGGTCAAAATTAAAAGTCGCTAAAGGATTTTAAAAATTAGTGAAAATTGAATTTCAGCGACGGAAATTTCCGTCGCTAAAGGTGTTAAAATTTAATCAAAATTGAATTTCGACGAGGAAAATTCGATTAAAACTAGAGTAATTAAAATTGAATTTCGGCGACGGAAAATTCAAATTAAAGGCTAAAATTTAATTAAAATTGAATTTCAGCGACGGAAAATTCACGTCGCTAAGGTGTTAAATTTAATTAAAATTGAATTTTAGCGACGGAAAATTCACGTCGCTAAGTGTTTAAATTTAATTAAAATTGAATTTTAGCGACAAATTCGTCGCTAAAGGCGTTAAATTTAATTAAAATTGAATTTCGGCGACGGAAATTTCCGTCGCTAAAGTATTTTTAAAAATAATAATTTTTAATTTTTAAAAAATAATAAATTTTAATTTCAGCGACGGAAATTTCCGTCGCTAAAGGATTTTTAAAAATAATTAATTTTAATTTCAGCGACAGAAATTTCCGTCACTGATAATGCAAAATTAAATTGAATTCTAATTAATATAAAATATCAAAAATATATGAAATTAAATTGAAATTAAATTAAAATAATATTTGAAATGTTAATTTAATAATATAATATCAATAATTAAAATGATTAGCATCAATATAATTACAAAAAATAAAACATTCAAATTACAACTTAACTTAACTTAACGTAATGTAACGTTAACTTAAATTGAAATTAAATTAAAATAATATTTAAAATGTTAATTTAATAATATAATATCAATAATTAAAATGATTAGCATCAATATAATTACAAAAAATAAAACATTCACATTACAACTTAACTTAACGTAACTTAACATAACTTAACGTAACATAACGTTAACTTAAATTGAAATTAAATTAAATTAATATTTGAAATGTTGATTTAATAATATAATATCAATAATTAAAATGATTAGCTTCAATATAATTACAAAAATTAAAACATTCACAACTTAACTTAACTTAACGTAACGTTAACTTAAATTGAAATTAAATAAAAATAATATTTGAAATGTTAATTTAATAATATAATATCAATAATTAAAATGATTAGCATCAATATAATTCAAAAATTAAAACATTCACATTACAACTTAACTTAACGTAACTTAACGTTAACTTAACTTAACTTAGCAAGCTTAACGTAACAGCAACAGCAACTTAACGCAATTTAACGTAACATAACGTTAACTTAGCAACAACAATAACTTAACTTAAGCAACATGACTTAACTCAGCAGCAGCAGCAGCAGCAGCGACGCTCAACTAACTCAACAGCAACGTAGCAACTGACGGCAGCAGCAGCGGCGGAAGCAGGTGGCTCCAGCAGCAGCGTGGCAGCAACAGCAGCAGCAGCGGCAGCAAGACTTAAGTTGGCAATGACTTAACCGTCAGCAGCAGCAACTGAACTTATGGCAACAGCTTAACGTAACAAGCGGCAGTAAACGGTTAGCAACGTGACAACATGACAGCAGCAGCAGCGGCAACATAACTTAAATGTGGCCAACATTAGAGAAACAGCTACGCCTGATGGCGAAATGGTATAATGGGTACAATATGGACCATTACATGAAAACACGCTACGCTATTGGCGAAATATTTATAATGGGTACGATGGACCATTATAAAATGAAACACGATACGCCTATTAACGAAATGGTATAATGGAAATACGATGGACCGTATAACATGAACACGATGCGCCTATTGGCGAAATGGTATAATAAGGTACGATAGACCATTATAACATGAAACACGATACGCTATTGGCGAAATGATATAATGGTCACGATGAATGACTA
>JABEVN020002381.1:0-21625 GCA_013146195.2 Codonopsis lanceolata
TGTTGGAAGCTCGAACAGATTAATAGATACACCATCATTCCATAAGTTATGCGAGTGTTGATAGGACTATTATGTAAGAAGTGGGTTGAACTTCAATTTTTGGGCCAAGTTGGCAATGCGATTCCTCTATTTCAGCCTACCAAGACTACCATGTGTTGCCTTGCTTCTTTATCTTTAAGAATAAAGTGGTTTTTTGTTGCCGACGCCTGCATTCCAAATGAAAATCGCCATAACAAAGGAATTAGGAAGAAGAGTTTTTGGGCTTTTGCCGTAGCCCTTGTTGTACTTCCAACCCTCTTGTTTTTCTCACATCGATTTTTTCGCTTTTTCAGCCTCCTTCCAAACTCATCCACCGAAGATTGAGACTTAGAAAGTTCAAGATCATCAAGAGAGGCCGATCTCGTAAGTTTTTCTCTATGACAATGACCTTTAGGACTAGCAGCATCGAGATTTGTGAAGGTTCTTTGGGAGGAACATCAAGGTCCAAAGTCTCAAGATCATTCGTAATGTAAAAGGCATTATGAAGGGAGGGACCTTATTCATTGTACATCCCATATCAACTTCGGTCTCCGCACCGAAAGCGGCTTTCTCCTTAGCTTTACCTCGACGGGGCAACGCCTCGCGAGGAGAACACGGGTCTCGATCCTTGCGAAACCTCATAATCATGCTTTGATTCTTGGGCAGACGGTGCCTTTTCCCCTGCTCAGAATGTGTTTGGAATAATAACTGGTCAAGGTTTGGCGTGGAAAAGTTACACGAGGATCCCCTTGCAAAGGTGTGTCGTCCGCAACATCAATAACTTCCGTATCTTTACAAAATCCACGATCATCTTGGCATGAGAAACCGATGCTTCCGCCACACGCTTCCCAATAGGTCGCCACGATTCAGGGGCTTAACACCTCCTAAATTTTGACCTTTGGAAGCCTTCATGCTTTCGTCATTATTGGGCCGAGGATCCGTAGAGGGAATATCATCTTTCCCTTTAGGAATAGGAGGTTTAGACTCGTAAGAGTTACGAATCTTTTTCCTAGCCTTGTTCTAGATGTCCCAAAAGACCACACCGAGCAATAGGCTATATTACCTCAAATGCTATGGATTGCCAAAAGCCATGATCCTTAGATGTACCAATCCATACCCGATCGTGAGGCTCTAAACATCCATTTCAATACACACACCAGAGCATACATGGGGTGAGATAGCTTAAAGAGTTTTGTCATCACACAAGGAACCGACCAATAGAATTACCAATCCTATTTAGGTAAGAGGCATTAAAGAACCACAGAGGAAGATGGGGTAATCTAGCCCAAACAAATGACCATCTAAGTTATCACGCTTGAATCCAAAATCGCGCCCACCTGAAAGATTCAGACACGCACCGCTCGATCATATGAGACTCTTTGATAAGGCTCTAGTAAGTCTTCTTTGGAAGAAAGATGAACCATCACGTGGCGAGGGTCTAACAATCCAACCACTACAGGACCAGTAAGCTTCCAAGAAATTGAAATATGATCTTTAATGACTTGCAAAGAAGGTCGACCCACAGAAAACTTCAGAATAATGGTATTCTCAAACTGGGATTCAGCCGCCTCTAATTCCAATGGAGTGAATAAACAGGCTGGTTCATTCAGAATCTTGACAGGTTGACGAGGAGGTAGAGTTAGAGGAGGGAGAACCGTAACCCTATTAGGTTTACACAAGAGGGGGCAATTGCCTGGCTCTTTTGCGGTCACCTCTGGATATGAGACCTGAGCCTGGGGTTGGGAGGAATGGGAACACTAGAAGCCCGCTGAGGATCGACCGAGGAGGACATGCCGTGTCCGGCGGCCAACCATTCATGGCCACACCCAAACCCTAGATGGGATGCAAACCCTAGGAAAAAATCGCCTTAGAGAGTTTAGAGAGAGAAAATTTTAACGCATTCTGCTTCTAAATGACTTCTGCCATTGTTGTTCCTAAAAACCTAGAAAACTAACAGTCGTTTATATGTTTTCATTGTTTATTCTTATGGAAAACTTTTGTTATATATTTCTATGGTTTGGATTCTCTAAACATTCTAGGGTTTCAAGTTTTCATTTCAAAAATTCCAATTATTTCTAAAAACCTTGAAATTTCTCGCTTGTTTAGTTCTTTCGAGGTGAAAAGCCCTAATTTTTGTTTGCATTTCTTTCAAGCAAAACCTCAAAATCTAAGTGTGACAAATGAAAGAAACTAAACCGTAAAACCGACATTCCTCCAAGTACGGATGTCAACCTTCCTGGGATATCCAACCTTTCCGCCTCTCATGACATAATAGTGGCCCCTGACCCAAAATGTATATTCCAGGATGTGCTGACCTTCGCCGCTCAATAGCTACCGCCAAAGCATGCGAGGATATGAACGCCTCTAGCATACTTCCTCTCTTCTGCCTCAATGACAAGGATTATAGCATCTTTCTGGCAGAAGAATTTTATCAGAGAATGGAACTCATGAGCCCAAACGCTCTACGAGGATGGATTAGAGGCCGCCCAATCTCCATTATCGCCAAGACAATCTCCACCATCATCTAAGGCACTTTGGAGTTTGCAAAGAACTATTGCCGAGGTCAGTACATGCCCTGGAAGCAATGAGGGGAGTAGATACCTACTGTGGGAACCACAAGGAAAATGCTCATAAATCTTTCCCTCTAGACGCTTCATCGCACCCACCTTATTGACAAAGGGCTTGTTCAAAAGTGGAGCACATGACATGTTTACTGACACAATGATCAACTTAACTGTCGTATTCCTTCACCTCGCTCAATTGGGGCCGCCATCTTCAATCTAATTAAAGCAAAGTGGGTAGAAAAAGCTAAGAATAATCCCACTTGCAAGCGCCCCTTCGTAAGACTGATCAATGCCCTTCTCAGAGACGATGCCAATGTCAATTCTTCTTTAAAGGAAGATGAACTGATAGTGGTAGCCAAGGAGAAGCAGCTAACCGCTTCGTTCTTCAGCAAATACTCTGAATATGAGAACAAGCGAAGACTACAAAAGGGTCTACCGCCCGTCTCCATAGACAAAGTGGCTAAGCATGTACCGATCTTGGTAACTCACTTCAACATGGAAGCCCATGACGCGGCCAGCAGAACCTTCAAAAGGCCTCTCGCAAAGTTTGATGATCAAGTGGCCACGCCCTCCATCAAAGCCAAAGACTTGGCGATGAGGCAAGCATTGCTAAGAGCCAAGATGAAAGCCAAGGGCAAGCAAGAAGACAAGGCCTCGAAGATGCAAAGTGCTCGAAGAGGAGCAAAGCTAAATGGATTAAAAAGGAGATGAAGGAAGGCCAAAAGGACAAGGCACCAGCCCAGCCCAGCCATCCCTCACCTTCACCAGCCCAACCATCCTCTCAATCACAACCAACCTCTTCTTCCCAACCTTCTTCTCAATCCAAAAGACCACCCTCACCCTCACCAACACCTACCCCTAAACCAAAACGAAGACGACTTCGAAAAACCTTCAAGGACCAACCACCAGCAGACACTCCTGCCACTACCAATGAAGCAGCTGAGTCTCCTATTCAGCCGCTAAGGAAGAAAAGGAGATCTTCCGGTACCAAGCCCTCTACCGCCAGCCAACCAACTACCGACTCCCAACCAACTACCTCTAACCAACCCTCTACCACCACATCTACCCAACAACCTATTCCTTCTGAGTCATCTACTCAGAGGAATTCACCACCTCCGGAGGAGCCTATCCCTCAGGAGGAGCCTCAAACTTAGGAGGAGCCAGCCAGAACCCCCACCCCTCCTCCTCCTTCACCTTTCAACTACTCACCTGACCCTTCTACCCCTTCCTCACCTCACCAAACCCAACCAACTTCATCAACCGCACCACAACCAACTCCAATTCCTCCCATAAAACCAATAGACTTTGCTGCTGCCAAGTTCCTTTTCGAACTTTCCTCAGTAGCAGAGCTATTCACCCCCAACCAACAACCTCCTCAGCCTACCCTTCACAAACCAAAATCCCTCTTCTACCCCGCCCTTCTTTACGGTTCTCTGGGCCCTTACCCGAATCATCCCGTATGGGTGACAATTCTGACACTGACATTGAGATTGATTCCCCACCTCCCCCTCCACCTATAAATGTATCTTCCTCTACCAATACCATACCAACCCAGGACTCGTCCTCTTCCGACTCCATCACTCCTCCACTCCAACAGCCCTTACGGCCTGACGTCTCTACCTCTGCCTGCACCGTTCACATTGGCCAAGCAACCTCTTCTTATCAGCCAGCCAATAATGAAGTTTTGTCACGACTGGATGCCATCTATCAACGGCTAGGCGAGCTTACAAGCATCACTACCGCTACCGCCGAAATATCCACTACCGCTTCTAAAGCCAATGACCGGACTGCCGCTCTTCTACGACAATTTCAAGAGGATGTCTGGACTCGTTTTGGACAGATACGACACGACTTCACAGACGTTAAGATCAACGTTGAAGCTCAAAGAGATGAATGTGTACGTATCTGCTCCTCCCTATTCTACGAACATTTCCATGCCATCACTCTTCATCTCGGCAGTGGTCGCCCTCCTGTTCTAAAGCTCAACCGTATTGCTCGCGACTCTGCTCACAACATTATGAATGCTAATCGTGATCGTGATCTGACCATCACGGAGGAGAAGCAAATGAGGTCGATTAACAGAATGCTGATGGAAGAGAACAGCCGTCTTCGTGAAGAACTTGACTGTCGTTCTCGTTCCACCAGACCTTCTACTGATGCAGATGACGAATACGTACGCAGAATGGAAGAGCTAGAGAGAGAACGAAGGGAAAAGGAAACTGCAGACAAAGGCAAAGGGAAAAGACCTTGGTAGTTTTGTATCTTTTCTTCCCTTACCTTTATATCTATCTTATATTTTGAAAAACTCTGTAATATGTAAACATCTTGTTTATAAATACAGAAGATTACTTGTTTTTCAAAATTGTCTTATTTAAATTGTTGTTACTTTATTTTCTATATCTGTTTAGAATTTAAACAATCAATTTCAATTTATTTGAACTGCTACTAATCTGTATGTTGTTCTATGATTTTCATATCTTTTTATGCACTTAGATTAGTTCCTTACACTTGAGGTGATCTTCTGTTTGATAGAGGCATGTCTTCTGCTACAATACATATAAATTTCTTAAACATGCTATTATATATCACATAGTCTGTTATAGCCCTCATTTGTAGTAATGATGACCAGATATAAATAGGAGGAGATTGTTGATTCTTATGTTAGATTTATATCTGTTCAGTTCATTACATTAGTTTTATACTCCAGTGGCTAATCGGGCTGCGTATCGATTAGCGTCGCAACTGTGTATAGAAATTTGCCTAGTATAGTTTTTGTAGGACTTTTTAGCTTCAGCGGAAACCTCTTCAAGCTTCACCGGAAGACCTGCTCAAAGCCTACAATCGGCAGACCTGGTGTCCACCTGGTCTCTCATGACGTGTCCTATCCAGCAATGACTCATTGGATTAATTCAAACTTATCCCGATCATTGTTTGAATTAATCTAAGACATTCCCTGACACATCAAGCAGCTGAAAGCAACTTTCTGAAAAGCAGGAAGACTTTTTCGTCCTAAACAGTGAAAGCAGGAAAAGCAGACTGTCTCCTACTGTCTACAACAACTCTCAGATCTGACATCTAGATCGCCCACTTTTCGAAGATCTCAGAAATCATTTCCTGCTCTAGATAACTGGGAAAACGAAATTCCTTGACTGACAGCCCCATGCATTTAATGCATTCATAAAAGAGATGTTCAAGTATTCGTCTTCTCCAACGGATCTTTTGAAGTGCACCGGCTATAAATACTGCCATTGAAGACTGGAGACATATACAACAGTACAGAATCAATCGAACACAAAAAGGATTGCTCTGAAACTCCATAACTCCAAGTCTTACAGCTCAGTGCAATCAAGAGATCCTCAACGGATCTAGAAGTCCTCGTCAACAACAAGAATTTGTTCATCAACACTTATTGTTTTAACTTTTTGTTGTTTACATTCATTAACTATACTTCTGCACTAATTAAATATCTCGTATTTACAGATATTTAATTCCCTAGACCCAAACACTAGTCAATATTTTGTACACGATCCATTAGGAATATTCTTTGTAATAGAACTAGTGGAAAATATAGTGCACTATTTAAATCCAAGGTTGACTGCCTTGGTGGTGGACGTAGCACTCTTTATAGTGTGAACCATCCCAAAATACTTGTGTTATTTCTTACTGTTCGTCTGCTATTTAAACTGTTTATTACTTTGATTATCTTTATCCGTTTACAGCAGAACTTAAGTTACTTGTAAAAAGTCTTCCGGTTGTCCTTATCGGCAGACCTGGAACAACTACCTTGAAGGTCTTCCGCTACTTCAATCTTTTCAATAGATTGCAAGTACCCTTAAAAGAATTTACTTAAAACTTTTAAGTGTTTAATAAGCTATTCAACCCCCCCCCATTCTAGCTTATTATTGTGCCCATTGGGACCCACATGGTTCCACTCCAAACATGGGGGAGCCGCTCCCCACATGTTGGTGTCGTTCCATGCATCTCTCCTTCCAAATCAGCAGCGTTTCCTCCAGCCGCCTCATACGTTTTCTGTTGTCTTCGTCCCAGGCCTCCACCTAACGCGCCCTGCACTGATAACTCTGTACGCTGTCGTTTAATCGACCACCTTTCGCCTATAAATAGAGGCTTTCTGCTTCTCTCATTTCTCACCTTCTTTAGACCCATCGAACACAACATAATACACACATTCTGAAGCTTCCTCTCCCAAAGAAGCCGAAAAAGAAGAAGAATATTCAGTCTTTGCTCCCGGCAAGCCGATCCAAATCCATATCTATATCCATACCCATATCCATATCATACCCATACCCATATCCATATCCATATCATAATCAGTCTTCAGGCACATATCCATATCATACCGTAATTAGTCTACAGACACATATCCATATCATATCATAATCAGTCTTCAGGCATATACATATTAGACTTCAGACAATGTATACATAAAAAAGACTTCCTTTCTCGGAAGGACATGAGAAGGACAATCAGAATCTTCGAGCGCCTATTGGGCTAAAGCCTAGGCGTATATACCAGGTTAGACATTCACGCTACAAGAGGTAAGTACCAATTTACCGTCTTCCCCGTTAATTATAAATAATGTAGAATATTATACATGCATGCAATGTAAATAATAATACTATAATTAGATAATATAACAATAATGTAAATACTCATGCTTGTTATAATTAATTAAATGTGTATAATGTAAATAATATATACATGCATGCTTTGTAAATAGGATAATATTATAATTAATATTAGTATAATATAATTAATAAATAGAATGTAGATAAAGTAATTATGTATGTTGTAATTATATAATCATGCATGCTATATATTAGTATAAATATGTGTAAATATAAATAAATAAATATATATATATATATATATATATATATAGAGAGAGAGAGAGAGAAAGGATTAAAGAGAGGAAATGATCCTCGGCACAATAATGGGCCCCACTTAGAAAGCCACTAGTACCAAAGTCAGAACCATAACTCCCTGAGACAAACGCGAGTTTGATTATTGCCGAGCAATAGACAACTTGTAGCCTCCAACAGCATCAGCCTCGGCTGGCCAGAGTGACCTTTGATGTAGTCGGCCTCGTCACCAAATCGGTCTCTAATATCCTCAGCGTCGGCAGTAATAAACACTTTATCACAAAACTGCTCTGCCTCGTCGTTGGATCAATCATCATCCGGCCTGACAAACAGCTTCCCCAGGCCTGAAAAACCGCTGCACGCAAGCACCAACCCCCTGACAAACGCACAGTTCACTTATTTCTGGCAGAGACCATCAACGCATTTAATGATTGCCGCCATGTGTCCCCCAATCACCAGCCACCACGTCGACATGAATATTAGGTATAAATAGAGAATGCACATTTATGATAGAAGGTAAGTAATTTCAGAGATTTCACTACTCTCTTATCACAGCCCATTATCAAGCAAATACCACGGCACATTTATTATCCATTTTACCACCGGAAATCTTACTCTCACACCGGAGGGTTCTAGTCGGGCCGCCCCAACTCCTTAACGGTGTTTGTTGCTTATTTTGTGCAGGTTAAACAAGAGAGACGAACCAGCGCTCGCCACCTCATCCTTGCTCACACGTGGACAACAAGACAAGATCACCACCAAAAAAGCGTGATCAGCTTGGTTTCGTTGCCGGGAAACGACTTTCTTAGTCACAAACGTCCACAAACGAGAAAGGATGGTGAGGTCCAAAAAGCAAGCCTCTAAAAATGTCACCCCCGCTGCATCCACCCGCCTAGAAAAAGAACCAGTCGAGCACAATGAGGGAAGGGACGCAAGGGGCCCTGGACTCTCAACAAGGCAGGACTCCGGTGCCTCGGTACCTGGAGTGTCGGCAAGGGACCAACGAAGGCTCGCTCTGGCCAAACGGCTCTCTAACAACAAAAATAGAGAGGTTGACGCCGACCCCCGAGATGGAGGATTCACTGAGGTCGAGTCTTCCAGAACCAACAAGGAGGAACCTCGTGGCAAAACAAATAAACCCACGGTCCAGGAAGAGGCCGACCAGGAATACGTGTATTGGGAGCACCAAAGAAAGAACCAGTACATGACATAAAATATCAAGACTGTTAAAACATTAACAAATGTCATGTACAAGGTCACATGACATAAAATATCAAGACTGTTAAAACAAACAAATGTCATGTTACAAGGTCAAAAGCTGCGGGACCAAAGTGCACAAAAAGAGCATAGTTTGAAATTAGGCATGGCCACCCCCAAAATTGGGCATGGCACCCAATTTCAATGGGCATGGCGCCCAGTTTTCTTCAACAGTGCACCTTCATTTGCCGTAAAATACAATGTCTCCTGCGCTGTGTACAAGCTGCTTGATGCGTGAAGAAGGAATTTTAATTCCCTCGATGTCCTCAGTTCCTCCTATAAATACAGAGTCCCGGCTCCTCATTCAACACAGAATTCCTTCGATAAAATTCTCTGCGTTATCGTTACGCTGGAGAAATAGAGAGCGATGTGAGATAGTGAGCGATCACCTCAAAAAGCCTCGAAACTCTACCAAACCCCCTCCAAACACAAAACCAACCGGTAGAAGTGAGCCTTAGCCCCCCAGCTAGGTATCCACCCTTTTTCCCCTGTCCAAAAATCGTGGAAAGAGCAATTTCTCTGCCCTATTTAAAAGGCCAAATCAGCCAAAAATAAACCGTTATTACGCCTTGATTTCCTACCTCAAGCCAACAAACAACCAAACACAAAGCATTACTCTCGCCCAAATCCCGAGGCCGAAAGTAACTTTCGAAGCGATACGCCCAAATTCACACAACACACAACAACAACAACAACAACAACAAAAAGACTCCCTCTCCCTGAAGGACAGAGCGAGCACACCCTAGGCTGTCTGTAAGTTTTATTTTAAAGTCTTTACTTGTAAAAGTATTATTTCCAATCTGGCCCAATGTAGATATGTAAGATCCTGATTCCCGGTTAGCGTGAATTGCGTGCAATGCTCGCATTTCTTCCTTGGTTGATTGCTCATTTGACTCGTGAGAGAGTCTAGATGTGTATGAGAGACCACATTAAGACTAAAACACTTTTAAGAGATGTCTTATAGTGGTTGACTTGCTAAAGTCAAAGGTCGTAACCCGACGATAGTCGAAATGCGACGTGATTGAGAGTTTATGCGGGTTTTGTGTTTCTGACCTCGATTTGGTCCCAGATCCTTACATGATGATTAAATAACATGTTTAGATGTGTTAGACTCCTAATTGGATGTATTCCATAAGTCTCGTGAAGTTTTGACGCCTCGAGAATAGCAATTCTCCTTATCGCGTAGTTTGAGATTGAGCCGGGCGAACGTCTCGTCTTTCGGGAGCCTATTTCCCCTATCTGTTGTTCATCATCTGAGAGGCATTCAGGCCTATTTTCTAGCCCTAATAGTTGTTTACAATCATGGGTTATTACCCGTCGGTTTGCGGTTTCATTCGACGTTTCGATAGTAAGTTGTTACGTCTTGCGCCGGTTTTGCCCAGGGTTGTTTCGGGTGTTGTTTTTGGGAGTCTAGACCCACTTTAAAATTGGTTTGAGACTTGGATGGATTATTTTAATGTTTAAGTACTTTAAGGGTTCAATTGTGAGCCATTTCGAAGCTTTAAGGCTCGAGGATGCATGCGGGAACGACCGAAACCGAGCAAGGAATCAACAAAGGAGTTTTGCTGGGGAATAGTGTGAAGCGGTCGCTTCATTCAAGAGCCATGCGACCGCATGGTATGCTGGCCCTGTTACGGGATTTTTTGAGGAATTTGACATGTTGTCTAACTTATACCCACCCAAACCCATCCTAAACTAATCCTAAACCTTCCTAAGTGTCTTATGACATGTCCTAACCATCTATTGGTGTTTTAGATGGGGATTAGTGTGGCTAATTAGAGAGAAACATTCTCATTACTCTAACCTACACCCACTTTCTTTCTATCATATATAAGACTCAAAACAACACTTAAGCCTCTCATTTTCTGCCTACAACTTCTAAAAAACGTGGGAGACTCTCTTGGGGGCTTAGAGAAGGGTTTTCTAAGGTTCTTGAAGGTCCATCCATGGATACCATAGCTTGAGAGCTCCATTTCTCAATCCACACCATAGATTTGAAGAGGAGGTTGAGGAGAACAAGACCCACCAATTGGAATTTCGGGATTGTGACTTGTAGGGGCTGAATCAAGGTAAGTTTCTACCCCTCTTTCTCCTTCTTTTGGCTCCATTGACCCTAGGGAAACAATCATTCTTGCTATGTGAGGTCAATGGAAGCAATTTCTAGGGTTGCTAGAGATGCCATGAACCCTAGGATTTCAAATGTTGATTAGGTTGGATGAACCTATGTGAGACCATGATTTATATGAAATTCATGTCTTAAATGGCCTATTGAACTTGGTTATGTTGATTATCCATGAGTATTGAAGTTGATTTGGGAGAGATACTTGGAGGGTGTTTTTCCCTAATTATGGTTTAGCTTGCAAATTATTGTTGGGAGCTTGATTACTATGTTTTATATGCTTAATAGAGTATATTAAACCTTGTTGTATGATTTAATCATGAATTGGGAATTATGATTGGTAAGGTGACTTGAATGAATTTATGCACAAGATGGCCAATTTGTTCTAAGTTGCATTGTTATGTGATTTGTGGGGTTTATGTGAGTTTAATGAACATGAGAAGATGCCTATTGATGGTGGGTATGAACATAGAGGATATTAAGACTCATGGCTTCTATGCCCTAAAATTTTAGAAAGGGTAGATTGGACTCAACGGAGTCATTATAAGTTCGATTAAGTGCCAAATGAACTTGAGTTGAAATCCTACGACGTTTGGATTTCGTTTGATTAGTGAAGTGAAGCATATAACTTCCAAATTTTAAATGGTTGGTGATTGTGATGTGTTTTGTGGATTTTTAGTCTTGGGAATTAAGCCCGAATGACTATTGGGATTTGGTTACAAACTTTAAGGAATTATTACGGTGTGAATTTGTAAAACACATAAATAATGAAATGTGTTATTAAGACTCAACGAGTCGTTATAAGGCCAATAAAATGATAAAGAGCCTTGGGTTGAAACCCTACCATATTTGGGTTTGTTTGGGTTATGATTATGCACACCGGGGTTTATGGTTTGTGTCCAATGGAGACACTCATGGTATGGAGACTCATTAGAAATATGTTTTGAGCATGCTTGTTAGAGCATGGACATTTGGGACCAACGTATGGTCACGTGTATATAAGAGAAGATTAAGAAAGAATTCTCTCCTTAAGGATTTTGGTTGCGTGCTTATAAAAGCACTTGTGAGGAGTGACTACGGAGTAGTCATGATGTTTAGTATGAGGTTGGTGTTATCGATCATGTATGACGATTAGGACTATGATTGAGTCCGGTGTACTTAAAATAAAGACTAAAAATAATAAGTCTTGAATTGTGGATATTTTGAGACTAGCGTAGTAGTCTTTGGTTTGATTTGAGTTGAGGATTAGGGAAGACCTCACATTATATTTTATTAAGCTTGTAAGCTATACTTGACTGCGTTGATGACTTGAGGAATAATAAGTACCTCAATATGTAGTTTTTAAACTAAACTTGTAAGTTAGTTGAACACAATGGTTATATGCAAATATATGCATTATTCATGATGTTTGGTAGAGCATTATGTCCTACTTGATTTTATGCAATTATATGCATGGTTTATGAGATTTCGTAGAGCATTATGTCCTACGTGTTTATATGCAATTATGTGCATGGTTTATGAGATTGTTGTAGAGCATTATGTCCTACATGGTTTAATGAGTCCGATAATAATGAATTTGGTCTCATTGGTTTATGCAAGTAAATATTTACTTGATGGTTTGGTTTAAAGTCCAGCTGGCGGGTTTGGTTGTTGTGTCGGCAATGGGACGATTCATAGTCTTTGGAAACAATCGCTATGAATCGTTGCATTGATTCCCTTTCTCCTCACTATTTGGCCAATAGTGGGATGTGATCTCGAGTTATGCCATCTAGCTAGACATCGAGCTCTCATTTCTCATCAGGAGGCTGGATGAATGTAGCAGTACTCATTAAAGGAAATCGATGAGTTGTGATTATTGGGGACGGAACCCGAGGTATGATTGATTGGGAATTGAGCCCGGATCATGGTTTGAGATTGGATCTCATGGTAAGTTGGTTGGGTTTTGAACCCGGATTTTATTGTATGCGGTTCGATTTACGATTACTGTTACACATGTTTATTTATGAGCATTTATATGAAAGATAATATGCTACTTGAGTTATATGAGTTTATGTGCTTTAAAAATTAAGTACATGATTATTGTTGGTATACTAGCATGATACCATGATTTTTATATATTTGCATTATGCCATGCCATGACATAATATGCCATATGTTGCATTTAGAAACTTCTTGGGTCATTATGACTCACTCCGTGTGATTGTTTTCCTAGTGTGTGCGGCGATCCGTTAATGCAGCATGGCCGCGGATAGCGATTTCTAGCAGTGGTCTTCCAAGTCTTAAGCTTGGAGCTATTTATAAATGTTGTTATTTATTTGTGAGGCTCGAATGTAAAGTTAAGTAGACTTTCTTGGGGTAGATTGTAGTATTATGTTATTGTTGTGTATTTGGGAGTCGGTTGTATATCAGAGCTTTTGTATCCTTAGAATTATTCCCGTTGTCATTTCGAGCATGTGTAGCTAGTTTATTCTAGTTTTTATTATTATTGTTCCTATCTCCGACAGTTTTAGTCGTGAGATCTTGGTTGGTGGTCTAGCAGTGATATTATGTTGTTATAGTTGAATTGTTCCTCAGGCAAGTTATAGCCGTTGAGTGTTGTTTATCGGGTTGGGATTTTGATAGTTACCGGCCTTGGTTGCCGCGGTTTGTTCGGCGTGTCTAATGTTGCGTCACGTGCGTCGAATTTTGGGCCGAGAGATTTACTATCTCTTTGGTTGTTTATTTTTAGGAGCTTGTTAGCTCGGGTCCCATTGTGGTTTTTGCTTCCGCGGGTTTTAGTTTTTATTACCTGTATCGCCGTTATGGCTTTGTCTTCTGATTTGAGCTTGTTGGCTCATCTTTTGACTCGCACCATTATGCTTAGCAAGTGCTTATGCGTCTCTTAGCTTGTCTTGATGGCACGACCTTGTGATCTCGTCTTGGGATGCAGGTGGGAATCGTCACAAATATATAGGTTGTCTTTGCCGGGATTTAATTAGGAAATAATACTAAATATAGCCGTTATTATGGCCAAATATTTTCATATATATTTGTAATTATTTGCTTTATTTATTCATTAAAGTCTTACTTATAAAAGTATTATTTCCAATCCAGTCCAATGTAGATATATAAGCAGTTGTGCTGCCCAGTTTGAATTACGAAATAGTACTAAATGTAGCTAGTTATTATGGCCAAATATTTTCAAGTATATTTGTGATTATTTTAAAAAAACGGTTGCAAGAATCCGTAAATAATATAGATGTAATGGATGTATTTGTAGGCAGTTAATGCTCTATTTATCTGTTAAATTAATATAACAACAAGCATAATTTAGCCAAAAACTGTTTTAAGACCAAAAGGGCGAGTTGGGTGCCTAGCACCTTCCCAACTCGTAACTTAGCCTCCGGACCTGCTTTTATTATCTTTGGTTTTCTTTTTTTGGTTTTGCTTTATTTATTCCTTAAAATAAAGATGACGACTCTAAAACATTTTGGATCGATGGGGCCTCGCAACATCTTTCTTTGCACTTTCACGTTCTCCCCTAAAAAAGGGAGAATGGGAATGGAAAGGTGATGTATTCCTATGTCCTGGTATCCCCTAAACAAGGGATAGCTTGACGTAGAAAACTCAAAGCACCCATAGTGATCCGAGATAGGCCTTAAGGCTATTTTCATAAAATCCATAGTGGGGCGCTGCAACATTCCTTCCTTGCACTTTCACGTTTTCCCTTAAAAGGAGAATGAGAATAGAAGGGTGATGCATTCCTATATCATGGTATCCCTAAAGGGATAACTTGACATAGAAACGCTCCCATATTGGATCAAAATCCTACTAAAGGCAACCGAGGCGCATTCCAACGCGCTATTCGAAACGGACACTCCTCTCGCACTTTTGATTTCGTCCTCCCTAGACAAGGGAGGGTGGAGCAGGAGCGTGGGTCATGTCACCAGCATCCGCACGTCACGCGCACACCCCTATCCAAGGCACGTGGGCGCGGGAGCACGATTTCCTCGGGAACCACAGTGGCGACTCTTTGTCAGGAGATCGTTTTCATTTTAATAAATAAAAATGGAGGGCTAGACTCAATAAGCAAAACTTTTTTTTTTTTAGTTTCCAGCTAAATGTTGTTATATTAATTTAAACACTTGAATATTAATGCGTTCCTTTAACATCCGTGTCTATATTTGTGGATATGATCCTCCATCTTGCAGCATTTTCATTCCAATCACTATACGGATATACTTGAAAATATTTGTATTTTTTTAAAAAATTAAAAAAAAAAAAATATATATATATATATATATATATATATATATATGCAATATTTATGTGCAATAATTTCGGGCGGGCATCACAACAAAAGGGCCGGGGCTTTATTTTTAAAATCTTTTCATTTTCGGCCTTATATTATTTTATTCGCTTTATTTTCATTCCAAGAAATATATATATATATATATATATATATATATATATATATGCATTCATTCTGTCATTTTATTTTGGGGATTAGGACTCATTTATAATTAATAGAAATAGATAGATTCCCCACTTTTCTTTCTATTTCTTGATGGTATGCTTATTGCTTGCGCTTAAACTAAAAGCAGAAAATCCATAAATAGAGAAGACATGCCATGTCTATATTCTAGAAAAAAAAAAAAAAAAAATTTGCTTTTTAGATACTGCCTTGCATAAATACATTCGAGGCTACTTACACCATGGCCATTACCCATAAGCCAACGTTAGAATTATGAGATTCTCGGGACACTTCAAAGCCCCGGTTTTGCATTTTAAATCGTGAGTCAGCCCTTAAAAAACAATGTGCGCAAGTCAAAAAAAAAAATATGCGCAAGTCAAAAAAAAATGTGTGCGCAAGTAAAAAAAAATGTGTGCGCAAGTCAAAAAAAAATCGGCGCAAGTCAAAAAACAATCTGCGCAAGTCAAAAAAAATGTGCAAGTCAAAACAAAAAAAAGTAATAATACATTGGGGCTGATTTATTATTTTTTAATGCTCGACCTAGACCATTTCGAATGGTGGATCCCGAAAAGAGTATATGCCCTTCGCTGGGATCGGTCAGTCATCTCGAGGAGTCGAAAGGCGTGGTGGAATATGTTGGTCCTATACTGCGGAGAAAGAATCCCTTGTTCCGGAGAAATCGACAACGTCAAAATAAGCGGTGCTTATCCGGTCAATTTGGGGAACAAAAATAAATAATAATAATAAAATATACTAATAAAGGCACGTTGTACTCCAAGCCCAGAAAGCCTTCAGCCAGCCTTCTGATACCAAACCCATTTTCCTCATAAACCTGGCCGAATTTGGAAAGGCGAGGAGATGCTACTGGCCGGTTGATCACGAGAAAGTAGTGCGTGAAATCGAGCAGAGGGTATCGATGTTGAGATAGAGACAAGAGCGAGTAATCGATCTGAAAATGAGATCCGAGCGGTAGGGCCTTGAGAGATGAACGTCCGATATGGCGTACATCTGGGGCTCCATGGTACGCTCCAACTCTAGCAATGTAAGAATGGTTTGACCAAAAGTTAGGTGCAGCGACTGATCGTATGATGAGCCAAATGGTTAGTCTGGTGCAAAGTTTAAAATCCAATGGTGATGTAATCTCTTCCCGCAGCGTCCCCAGGAAGCATCAACATCTCATGTGCCTCCAAACCCAAACTCACCAAACACTAACCCACCAAATATTGCCGATACCCCGAATCCCAATCCTCCACCAAGTCCCTACTACCCAAACATCGTCCTTACCTCACTATTCTCCATACCCTCTCCGAGCACTAATATTCCCCAAAGCCCAAATGACCTCCCTTTTCCCATAACCAACCCACTCCAAAATAGCCGCATATATGGACCCACAAAACTATAACACACTAGGCCAAGTTACCACATACTTACCTTGTAATGATCCTGGCCGCCCAACCGAAACAATCCAAAATCCAGCTACCCAAAATCCACCAATCCAAAATCCAGCCCAGAATCCACCAACCCAAAATCCTTATCCATCCCAATATCCAACATCCTTACCGCACACCGCAATCCGAAATTAACCCAAAGATTCTTAATCCACCAAGATATACCAAAGCCAACTCCTCCAAATTCCACCAAAGTAGAGGCCAACGTGAAAATATAAAAGTCATGGTACTCAAATCTCAACAAAGGGGAATTTTCTACGCGGCACCATGAGCTACAACCCAAGCAATGTTGCCTTTAAAATTCAAAATGCCCGACATAGAAAAATTTGATGGAACCCGATGCCCTATATCCCACTTAAAATCTTATTCCAATCGGCACGCAGCTAAAGGGAGCCAGCTTTGAGGCTAAGGCTTCCACTCACCTCACTTAATAGTCGCCAAACAATGGCTAATGTTGTCCGATAGTAGCAACCATAAATACGTGACCGTGATAGTCAAGCTGCTTCCCTCGAAAGGTACAAAGACAACACTCAGTCCCGAAAACAGAAGTAATTCCTGAGTCGCGCACCTAGAGGGGAAAAAGAAACATGCCGAAGCTCCGCGGTCGATGGAAGAGAAAGTTGGCCCAAACTTTTGGATGTGCCTCATCTCGGCCGAAGTCTTGGAATGTTTATCAAAAACCTCCTACCATTTACTTGAATACATGCGGTATCTCCCTTACACCAATTTTAAAGAAATAATGGAGATGGGAGTCAGATAGACGATGATATACCAATCCGGTGTAACGATTCTACTTCGATTCCGAGATGGAATCACAAGTCAAGTCGCCCAAATAGACAACTATGCATGCAAATACTAATTAAAGAAACAAATAAGTGACACAACATTTTAGTTAAAGCCACTGGCACCAAAAGGCCGGAAATTTTAAAACTTTTTACACCTGATATAATACTAATACAATTATACCAAATCATCGGCTTAATTTTACCAATCGAACCCAATACTACACGCATATACCGACTACAACATGCCTGAGAACAATATAAATAAATAAGAGCCAAAGTAATGCCCATCGGAAGATAATCACGGAACTTATACCACATCTATACAAGGCTCCAGACATGTGCCGCACTCAAAATAGAATACAAGTATAGACACAATACAACTAAAACCAAATCTCAAGCTTAAGTCTGGGAAATGACTTGTTATACCCAACGCCCTACAAAAAACGTAACAAAATAAGGACATCAAAACTCCACAACCCGCTGCGATCACGACAAGCGCAAATCCTCGGCAACACCTCACCGGTACCCCAACTGCTCGGATCTAAAGCGTTAGGGAGGGGTAAGTCATAAAGACTTTGTGAGTTAACAATTATGCATGTCATGGCATCGCAAGATACATATCAAGATATCATTTTTAATACTGTCAACGCTCATTTAATAAACACTTAAAACACATATCCATGGTAGCACATTGTTTCACATAAGTGTTGCAAAGGTAAACCACATATACGGAGATATGATATGAAAACCCGATGCCGCTACGTAGCTCCGCAATACACCCACGTTAACATTCGCCCAATGATACCCGTGATGAGTGTATCAAAGTATCGAGTTTCACGGGGTACCATCTCCGTACTTAGACTTTCCAATGTGCTCTCGGCTACCAGCCAGGGCATTTCCCCACCGTGGGCCAAATGGTGAGGCGTGTGTGATAAAAAACCCTAAGATAACAACTCCATCACTCATCACTTAAGCCCCAAAAACTCGTGACGGCGATGCATCATTACCAACGACTAATCAATATGCTAGTCGACTATGCAATGCCAAGTAGATGTTTTTATATCGTCATAAAATTCAAATAAATAAGAATAAGTTCTAACAAGAGCGAACTTATTCAACAAGTAGTTCTTACCTAGAAGTCAAGAATTCGCACAAGAGCCGACAACATCAAATAGATTCATTATTCTACAACTGCTCCCTCAATCATGCATTTATTTCACACGATCACACACAAACCACATAAGAATCCCTCGATTGAGTCTTATAAGCACACCGATCGATGTATTTTATACGCCGATTTTATATGCTTATGTGACTTGAATTAGGCTATTTCATGAGTCTTTCGAGTACTAATATATGTTTTGGTGAGTTTTGTAAGTTTCTGATTGTTCGTGAAAATACGCGAAACTCCGTGGTTCTAAGTGCAAATTACAAAGAAAGAAGAATTGAAGAAAAATAAAATTTCATTAACGGACACCTTATGGACGCAGGTGCCTCGCACTGCGACCGCAAGGTAGGCGACTGGCCCCAAGCCGCCAATCGAAGAGCCAAGAAGCACACACCGAGACCTGGCGGACGCAAGGCTCCAGACCTTGCGACGCAAGGTAGGCGCATCGCACTCCTTTCACACGTCATTCGATTAGATCACAACTCCCAAGTATATATAGAAGTCGATGCCGAGCCTAAGCATAGAGGACGGCCTGGAAGCTTTCTTTACATAGATTTTAGGTAGTTTTAGATTGTATAACATAATTAGGTTTTGTAATTTCAAGTATTGAAGATCAAATCATGTCTTCCATCATCTTCATGTGCGTTCATCGTCTATGATGAACTAAATCATCCCTAATCTAGGAGGTGGGAGGTAACTTGTATCGAATTTATGTTTTGATTCTTATATTTATGTCTATTCAATGCTTGTTGATTGTGTTGTTTATCAACCCCTTTATTATTTTGCTTTGAACAAATGAATGTAATCGCAAATAATAAAGGCTTAGAGGTGATACCGCATGACCAAATGCATATGTCGCATAATCGCTCACCAACACAATAAATTGGACCTATCGAAGCACGAGAGTGATAAGTTAGGACAGGTTCTTACATGATCTAGGTGACAGATAGATCATAAATCTAGGTGACGCTAGATTACGCCTCGTGCTTAGGATATGGAATGGGTGAATTTTGCGGGAGGAGATGAACCAATTGTTCAACGTAACCATATCTATTTTTAGTGAACGAACCCAAGACATTGAATGACATTATTATGAATTGAACATAAAGGAGATATAAGTGAAACCCGTAATCCTAGATTTCCACTCATCATAAGATCTTATCTCGTTATTATCGCTTCTAATTAGTTAACATCTATAACTAGTAAATAGAGTAGAATTAAACATAAAAACCCCCTTAGGTTAATAATTTGCTATCTATAACCGCACTGCTCGTGATCACTTGTCTCTGGGTTCGACCCTTGCTTCCAAGTCTATTCTATAATAGTCTTGTCCACTTGCAAGGAAAAAGATTAAATAAAACATCGATCAAGTTTTTTGCCAGGGACAAGCTAGTTCACGAAGTTAGTTTGTAGGTAGCGTAGTTTTTAATTTAATTTAGTTTTTATTTTATTTTCTGTTTTTATAAAAATAAATACAAAAAAGATTTTATTTTATTTTGCCTTAATAGTTAGTTGTTTTTAAATTGCTTTTAATTAATTTTATGCAAGGTCGTAGATCTTTAAATCCCGAATTGGTAGACTTAGATCAAGAGATAAATATTGTTAAAAGATACCAAAGATATTTTGAAAATCTAGCTTCGAGCCCGATAATCAAGACAATTCAATCGAGAGGATCCTCTCGTTGATCCTACAATGGAAGATAATAACAATAATCGTAATCCGAAACCTAGTTTGACCCACCAATAGGAATCAAAGACAAGAAGAGTCAAGCAAGAAGAAATATGGAAGTAGTTGTAAATCAAAGAACTATTAATGATTTTAGTAGACCTTCATTAAATGTGGTAACATCATGTTTAGTATTGCCGATGTCGTTAGGAATTTTCGAACTAAAAGGACATTATTTTAATGCCATACCATCTTTTCATGGGATGCCTAATGAAGATCCCGGCCGCTTAAGAGAATATGAATACATGATGAGTACTTTTCCTTTAGGAGGGTTAATCAAGATCAAATTAAAATGAAATACTTTCCCCTGGCATTAAAAGAATTGGCAAAGAGATGGTTTATGAACCTAACACCAAACGTTGTTTTTACTTGGGCACAATTATATGATTTGTTTATGAGCAAATTTTACAAACATGCATCTCTTACGAGTATAGAAAACAAATCATGTCATTCCAAAATGAACTGTGTGAAACATTCCATGAGTCATGGGATAGATTTAAAAATATTATTATGTGTCCTCATCATAATTTGGCTCAACATGTGTTAGTGCTTCAATTCTATCATGGTCTTTCGCCAAGTTTACAAACTATGGTTGATAGTGCAGCCTGGTGGTTCTATTAATAGAATGACACCGTAAGCATTAGAAGAATTATTTGAGATGCTAAGTATTAATTCCCAACGTAAAAGTGCTAGAGGTAAAAATAGAGCCTATATCAATTGCAAAATAATTCAAATACACAAGCTCAATTTGAAAATTGGCAAATTCAAGAAGCATGTGCTCTATGTGGATTATATTCTCATGCTACTAATTTTTGTCCGTCAAGTGCTATGTATTCTAAACAGGCTAATGCTATGAATATGTACCTCAAAGGCCAAGGAATGATCCATATTCCAATACATATAATCCTCGTTGGAGGAATCATCCTAACTTTTCTTGGGGAGGAAATAAGCCTTTGCAACCTCAACAATTCCAACCTCAACCACCACAACCTCCACAGCTGCAAAATCAAAATCAATTGAGAATTGAAGAAGTTCCCAAGCAAGAAGTAGCTAGTAAAGGCCAAGCATCATTGATGAAGTACATGCTTGAAGAAATCGAAAATTTGAAGAAATATATTGAAAATTCAGAAGCAAATAAAAGAGAAGAAGGGAAGTTCCCTAGTCAAAGCGAGCAAGCTAAGTCAATCACCGCCCCGCGAAGTGGTAAG
>JABEVN020002382.1:0-21628 GCA_013146195.2 Codonopsis lanceolata
TTTTTTATTTGGTCCGCCTGAAATACTTCCCGATCCGCTAGATTTTGGCACCGTTTTGGTTTTTGAAGCATTCCGACTTTATTAATAATGCTTATGCATGTCCTATTTATACCTAAATGATGCAATTAAGTAATGATGCTTGAAATTCATGAATTTATTTTTATGATGCATGATTAAACTAGTGGTCACTATTTGACCATACCATGCATGATTTATATTATAAATGCAAATGAGGCTAAATGATGCATGCTTATGCTGCAGGGATATAGTGAATGCCATAAGAATATTTATTTTTCTGATTGGTGGCATTTTATTTTTCTTTTTAGCGTACATCTAATGCAGCTTATTGGATAATAAGTGCAAATGATGGATGCATGTACTACTTTATTTAATGTAAATGGGATGCCTAAAAATGATAGGATGATTATTAACATGATGCATGGGCATTATTTATTCTAACATGCATGCAATAATGCAGAATGTAGTATATATCTTTAAAATGCAACACACTCTTCTATGCTGCCTAGAATGCAAAAACATTTATTTAGATGCAAAACAATACATATAAAATTTTTGTTTTTGTTTTTGTTTGTTTTTGTTTTTGTTTGTTTTTGTTTTTTTTGTTTTTTGTTTTTGTTTTTTTTTTGTTTTGAAAACCTGTACAAATATTTACAATGCAATATAATTTATATGATGCAAAATAAATAAACACATGCAGACTCAAGACGCACGCACAAAGTAAAGCTATACCGACCTAACGGGTAATGACACGATGTATCCCCAAAATGGATTTTAAAGGAATATACCTTCGGGCTCGAACATGCTTCCCTTTCTTTCTCTCTTTTTTTTTTTAATGATATGATAATATGCGGGAGAGGAGCACCACCTCCTTCGCCATATAATTGCTGGGTAGGTTACATTTGACATAAGGTTATTTTCATAATCCCTGCATTTTCCTTTCGAATCGATGTGGCCGAATGATCTGAATCCAGTCGCCGGGTCAAGCTGTGACAATGGCAACGCAATGATGGATAGGACGAGGACACTTCGGTGTTTCTCATCCCGATGAGATCGAAGCTTTCAGGCTCGCGAAGAAGTACATGGACCTGGCGGCAGATGCCATTGTATCGATGGATCAAGCCCGGCTTCAAATGAAGGGATATTTGGGGAAACAAGGGGGTACATGCAATAATAGATATGTACAGAAATTAATGCATAACCTAAATTTTTTAGCAATTATTCCTAAGTTGCACCTTAGGACCCGTAATATTATATTTTAGTGTTTTATTGCAGCTTATGTCGTGGTTTTTCTTTTTTCTTCCGTCGAACGAGCCCACTTTTGCTTCTTGACGGAGGTAAGATGCCGAGGTTTCAAAAGTGTCTTCCCTATCCTTATTCTCCTGATATATATATATATATATATATATATATATATTTTTTAGCTCTAACTTTTGCCTAGAGCGCCCTTTCGGGTTTTTCAACCTACGAGCCTTATTTTTTTTATTCTTTTTTTATGCTCTAATTTTTGCCTAGGCGCCCTTCGGGTTTCGGCCTAGCGAGCCCTTATTTCTCCTTTTTGATTTTTTTATGTTTTTTTTATACTAACTTTTGCCTAGGCCGCCTTTTCGGGTTTTCGACCTAGCGGGCATGGAGAAGGGAAACACTGCTTGGATAGAGTGTCTCGAGCATAATACCTTTTAAGCTCATTGAGATTGAAGAGGCTGGACAAGGTCTTTTCTTTCTGGCTTGTGAAATGCGACATCTCGACGGATCTTTTGACAATATATGGCACATCGTGGAAGAGAGTGGTAGCGACCCTTTGATAAGTAGCCTGCATTTTTAGCCGACGACATGACATGATAGCGATAGGTCCCCAAGGGGTGGTGAATGGGGTCTTTTCTTGGTCTCTCTTTGCCTTTGATTTGACTATAACCCGGCATGCCGTTGAAAAAAAAGCGCTGGGAATGATCACTATATTGGACTGACGGATCGGGTATTTTTTTATTCTTGCTCTAATTTTTTCTTCTTTCTTTTTTTTTTTTTACTCTTTTTTCTCTTCCTTTTTTTATTCTTTTTTTACCGAATGAAGTTGACGTCTTTAATTTGTTTCATGTTTTTTTGTAGTGACCATTTGATGCGGTGGAGCTTTTGTCGATTAGTGAGCATCAGGACATATGAGGTCGGTGTTTGGCTATGGTTTGAGCACATCTTCATAGGACCGGGTAAACATGTCCACGAACTCTTTTGAGGAGATCCATGAGTGTTATTCTTTTAGAGCCTTGCGGGTAGTTCTTGATTCGACTTCTTTTGATTGTCCAGCCCCGATTGATAGTGGATCGAGTCTTGATTCTTTGTTGATGATGTTGTCCACGGTGCTCTCTTGACTTTACAAGCTCAAGCAAATAATTTTTTTTATCTTTTGGGTCCTATTAAATGACTCATTATTATAATTTTAATGTGTCTTTTAATGTAGGTGCAACTAAGAAATAAATAAAGGCGTTTAGATTATTATTAAAAGCACATGCAGGTTAATTACATTATTGAGGACACAGGGTTTGAGATCCTCAATTTTAGGGAGCGGATTGGTAGATGACCAAATCCATAAGGCTAGGGAAAGGAATAGGGGTAATATATCCGAAGTAGTCCACCGAGTGCGTGGGTGTCAAAAGTGGGCGGTCGTAGTATACTAGTTGAGAGGTTTATTAAGTAGACCCAAACTTCGGCGGGGAGCTTCTCGTGATCGGTACCTCGCCTATCATGCCCAGGGAAGTTGTCATCAACCTCAATCATGTTGATTTGAGGTAGAGGGTTATTGATTATATTTAGTGCGGGGTGGGCTTTTCAATAACCTTATCATCTATAAGATCTGAATAGCATTTTTGAGCGAGATAACATTTATCGGTGAGGTGACCACTGCGGCGATGATATTCACGATCTTGGCATGATTCGAGGTCTGGCGGGGTGCAGTGGCTTATAATTTTCCATAGGCTTTAACACTCCTTGTGCATTAGCCCTGCGGAGATCCGGACTTGGAGGCTTGCGGCTCATCATAATGGCGGTTCGATTTACGAAATTTACGCTTGGGCCATTATTTCCTCCAGTTAGACCTATCCGCTCCATAAGACCATGGAGCAGTGCCATAATTTTGGGTAGAAAAAGGGGCGTGACATTTCTACCACATTGACAGGTTAGTGCGGGTGTGGGCTGTCTTCCTTTAGAATAACGGAAAGAGCTAGGAGGCGTATTGACTTGTAATTGGTCAGTATATCATCATCAATACGGCGCCTATCTACTATTTCTTTAAAATTGGTGTAGGGAGATACCGCATGTGTTCAGTAAATGGGTGGAGGTTTTGATAAACATTCGGCATGACTTCATTTGGATCAGTGCATCAAAAGTGCAGGCCAACTTCTTTTTCCACATTGCGAACTCGGCCTGGGTTTCTTTTCTCATGGGTGCACGACTCAAGGTCCCTATTTTTCGGGCTTGGTGTTGTCTTTGTACCTTTCGGGAAGCTTGACTATCTGGTCCCACGTATTCATGGTCTTTGCTATCGGAAACATTAGCCATTGTTTGGCGGCCCTATTAGGGTGAGGTGAAAATTGGAAGCCATAGCCTCAAAGCTCCCTCTCATTGCATGCCGGTGGAATAAGATTTTAAGTGGGATATAGGGCATCGGTCCATCAAATTTTTCTATGTCGGGCATTTTGAATTTGAAGGCAATCTGCTTGCATGAGGTTGTAATGTCGGTGCCAGCGTAGAAAATTCCCTTTGTTGAAAACTTGAGTACCATAGTTTTATATTTTCCACGTCGGCCTCTATTTTGGTGGTGGGGGAGTTGGCTTTGGTATATCTTGGTGGATTAGGGAAGGTTTGGGTTAATTTAAGGCTGCGGTGTCGGTAGGGGTTTTGGTGGATATGGATATTGGTGGTGGATTACGGGTTGGATATGGTTTAAATTTGGATAAGGATTTTGGGTTGGTGGATTTTGGGTAGGTGGATTTTGGATGGTTTCGGTTGAGGCGGCCGGGATCATTATAAGGTAAATAAGTGGTAACTTGGCTTTGGCGGGTTATAATTTTGTGGGTCCATATGTGGGTTGTTGGAGTGGGTTGGTTATGGGAGCAGGGGAGGTCATTTGGGCTTTGAGGAATTTTGGTGCTTGGGGAAGGATATGAAGGATAGGGCGGGTAAGGGATATTTGGGTAGTAGGGACTTGGTGGAGGATTGGGATTTGGGGTAGCGGTAGTATTTGGTGGGTTAGTGTTTGGGCGAGTTGGGTTTGGAGGCACGTGGGATGTGGATGTTTCTGGGGATTGTAGGGGAAGAATTCACCTCACCACCGGGTTTTGACCTTGTATAAGACTTGCTATTTGTCTTAGCAAGTCGCTCATGTCGTGCATCCGGATTATGGTCTACAGCCATTGCTTGCATTGCCGAGTCGGAGCTTATCCTGGAGCCCGAATCATACCCATATCGGATCGCTCATCTCAAGGTTGCCATCTTACCGCTTGGATGCATTCTTTCGAACCGATTACGCCGCTTTCACTCGATACGATCGTCGCGATACCTTATGTTCTGATTTCTGCACTAATTTCCCGTATCAATCGGCTAGTACTATCTCTGCCTTTCCAAATTTGGGTCAGGTTTCTGAGGAAAATAGGTTATGGAGGTATCAAGAGGCTGGCTGAAGGCTTTTTGGGTTTGGAGTACAACGTGCCTTTATTAATATATTTTATTATTATTTGTTTGTTCCCTACAGTTGACCGGATAAGCACATGCTTTACTTTGACAGTCTCAGGACTTTCCTGAAACAGTGGATTCTTTCTCCAGAGTATAGGACCAACGTATTCCACCCGCCTTTTCGACTCCCAGGGTGGTCGTCAGCGGAAGGGTCTATACTCTTTCCAGGGATCCACCATTCGAAATGGTCTAGGTCGAGCATCAGAGAATAATAAATCAGCCCCTGCTTATTATCTTTTTTTTTTGTTGCGCAATTTTTTTTTATCATTTTTTTTACTAACTTGCGCATATATTTATTTTGACCTTTTTTTTTTTTTTTGCAGGGGCTGATTCACAATTCGGAGATGCAAAAACCGGTCTGTCAATGATGTGTCCTGAGAATCTATATGCATTCTAACGTTGGCTTATGCAGGGGGTAGGCTGGGCATGGTGTAGGGTAACAGTTCGGAATATAGCTATATGCGTGCACGTGTGTGCGGTATCTAAAAAGCAGTAAAGTCTTTGTTTATTTACAGATATATGAACAGAAAAATAAAGCAAATACTACTGTCTTCTTTGTTATGTGGATTTTCTCGGCTTTTTATTTTTGAGGCGCAAGCAAGCAAGCACACCATTTTAAGAAATAGAAAGAAAAGCGGGGAAACTATCTATCTCTATTAATTACAAATTTTGGTCCTATGTCCCCAAAAGAAAAATGAAATAATGAATGCAGATATGTATAAATGTACAAAATAAAATGAAAAATGAAAATGAACTGAAATAAATAATAATACAGAGCCGGAAGTAAAGCCCCAGCTCTTTTGTTATGCTGCCCGGAATTTATTGTAACATATAATATATATTTATATTATTATTTTTTTGATTTTCGAATTTTTTTTTTGATATATTTATTATTTATTTATTTTTTTGAATTTTTTTTAATATTCTTAAACATGCCTGTAACAGTTATCGGAACGAAACTGCTGCAAGATGGAGGATCATATCCACAAATATAGCCACAGCCGTATAGGAAACACTTTATTCAAATGCGTAAATTAATATAACAAGCATACTGCGGCCGAGGAAACAAATAAAAACAAAAAGTTTTTATTTTACGAGTCTAGCCCTCCATTTTATTTAAAATAAAACAAATCTCCCCAGTAGTCGCCCTGTGAGGTTCAGGTGCGACCGCCCCGCGCGCCTTGGATAGGGGTGCACGTACGTGCGGATGCGGGACACCACTGCTCTTGTTCCACCCTCCCTTGTTTAGGGGAAGACGAAATCAAAAGTGCGAGAGGAGTGCTGTCTATGTTAGCACGTTTGAATGTGCCTCGGTTGCCTTGAGTGGATTTTGTATCCAATATGGGAACTTATGGTTTCCCGCATCAAGTTATCCCTTTTTAGGGGATACCAGGATATGTGAATGCATTACCCTTTCATTCTCATTTTCCCTTTTTTAGGGGAAAACGGAAAAGTGCAAAAAAGGATATTGCGACGCCCCCACTATGGATTTTATTAAAAATAGCCTTATGGTCCATTCAGATTACTATGGGAGCTTTGGGTTTCCCGCATCAAGTTATCCCTTGTTTAGGGATACCGGGATATGGGAATGCATCACCCTCCATTCCCATATTCTCCCTTTTTTAGGGAGAACGGGGAAAGTGCAAAGAGGGAATGTTGCGGGCCCCACTGAATCCGAAAGTTTTAGAGTCGACCATCTTTATTTTAAGGCAAATAAAGCAAAACCAAAGAAAAGAAAAATAAACCGAGAAAAGAAAATGGGTTCGGAGGCTAAGTTACGAGTTGGGAAGGTGCTAGGCACCCAACTCGCCCTTCGATCTCGAAAATGGTTTTTGGTGAAGTATGCTTATTGTCATATTTATCTCGCAAATAAATAAGGTATTAAAAAGACAAGGGAAATTTTAAACAAATACATTCGTGGCTACATTATTCTGGACTCTGACCATTTCCTTACAATAATTACAAACATATTTAAGAATATTTGGCCATTATAACGGCTCTTTTACAAAATATTTCATATCCTAATCCGGGAAGCACAACGGCTTATATTGGCTACATTGTGCCGGATTTAAATAACAACTTTTAAAAAAAAAAAAAAAAAAGACAGAAAAATAAATAAATAAAAATAAACGGCGCCCTTAAAGGTTTTACCTTTTAGAGCGGCGGTGTGCTCGCTCTGTCCTTTAGGGAGAGGGAGTCTTTTGTTGTTGTTGTGTGGTTGTTGTTTTGATTTGGGCAGAGTGACTGCTTATTTCTGAGAGTTTGGGCTTGTCAACTCGGGTAGAGTGACAGCTTATTTGGGTAGGTTTTGGCCTTTTTGGTTGGGCGGAACCACGGCTTAGTTTTTTTCGGCTCGGCTCGTTACTCGGGCGGAGTAACGACTTACTTTGGGATTTTGGGCCGGGAAGTGAGGTGGATACCTAACAACTAGGCTAGGGATCACTTATAACCTATGGGTTATTGATTTGGCAGAGTTTGGACGGGGTTTGGAGACTCTAGGGGCTTCCACTCACCTATCTCGCACCTCTCGTACTAATATATTGGTAGAACGCAAAAGCAGAGCTTCGTTGCGATCTTTTCTTCGCGGAAGAATGAGCACTGAAAATGGGAGGCCGAGGTCTCTATTTATACTGAAGGATGAGGACACGCTGGGAATTCTTTGATTTCTTCCTCCTGCATCAGCCACTTGTACCTTGCGCTTTAGGAGTTGTACATTTTCCAATCGAGACTACGCTGGGGAGATAGCTTGGTGCCACCAAGGGGACCCTTGGTGCGGCACCAAGCAACTTTCCAACTTTCAATTTTGTGCACTTTCCCCCCTGCAGTTCACTGTTTCGTGCATCCTGCTTTTCCTTTCGCATTTTTGACTCCTGTAACTTGACATTTGTTAAGTTTTAACAGTTGTTGATATTTTATGTCAGTCACATACCAGGGGTACGAAATTGGGGTGTCTACACCCAGACTTTAGACAGACCTGGTCATCCATCTGAATCAGCCCGGTTGTTTATAAAAAACCTCTAGCCAATTTATCTTGAACGCATGAGGTATCTTCCCTACGGTGATTTCAATACCATTATTGAAATAGGAAATTGTATTGATGAAGATATACGTAGAGGGTTCCTAGAAATTCATACACCTCCAAGTTCATTATGTTATTCTGAATCAGAAGAAGAATATACGGAAGAAGTCAACGTGATTGAAAGAATTCCAACTGGTAAGTACAGTAATGTGCCATGGTCATATGGGACAGATAAATCTGCCAATTCTATTGAGGGAAGCAGTGATACTAACAGAAGCTTCATACGACCTTATAAAGGAAACAGAAGGCATTACGATGAATTGTATGCCCAATGTCCCTAATATTACAAGGTTTAATGACACAAGGGGTCTTGAAACCAATGAAGAATTACAAACCTTCAAAACAGCTATCAGACACCTGGAACCACTCTCAGTATTGCGAGTATCATCGTAGCAATGGCCACCCCACCGATAAGTGTTATAAACTCAAAAGTGTCATCCAAGATCTTATTGATAACCAGGTCATTGAGAAGCCATATCCATAAGTCAGCATGATCAAATTCCATGAAGAGGTCAACCCACTGAACTAGTTTGAAAAAAAATGCTCTACCTTATGTGGTCATCCCTCTATCTTCAGAGAAGAAAGGTTTTACGCCGTAAAGTAACATACTGAACAGTGATTGAGCGTTGCCTGATAAAAACTTGAATAAAGGCAGAACGTCAGTACATGGTGTTATTGGTCACTCAGGGAAGGACAAAGGAAGCCTTCGAGACTCATAGAACCCTAGAATACTCTTTTGTATACACCTCCGGAAACCCATGTTTTCCTTTGAACCTCCTCTTATGAAATAAAATCTTCAAGAAACAACTTTTTTTTTCAAACTTAGCGTCAGTTTTCGTAGACTTTTCCATACATATATTTTTCAATTCAGATCGCCCATTTTCGAGTATCCCTGGACATCTAAATCTAAATCTACACGAGTTAATAATGAGTCATCCAGAAGATATGAACCCACAAACTATTAAGAACGTATGAAATCTAAAGCAGACAAGTCATCTTGACCAGAATCACCTTCAACCCATTGCGGCTGAGCTGTTAGTAGCGTACTGAGGGCTTTCCACTAAACACCAAAACCTCTCCAAAACCCTAAAATCCTTTTAAGTCCACCATATGCCAAAATCCCTACTGAATTAAGACCTTCCGAAATCCCTAGCCAAACAACTATCCCCATGATCCAGCTTCCCAAAACTAGGGGCTGTTTTGCCTTTTTTTTATCCACCAAAAGTGATTATCCCTTGCCCCAAAAGGAGAGATGACATGCCCCAACTGCTATGTTCCAAAAGAAAAAAAAAGAGGGAGAAAGAAAAGAAAAAAAATATCTCTGGAGCAAGTCCATCATTTATCCATCTCCCTCTTGCCTAAACTAGTTTGGGGCTTCTCGGGGAAAATCAAACACATACACTTTTTTAGATGTGGATCGAAAAAAAAGAGGCCCACCATACCCAAGCTCAAGCTATACCTAAAGTCAAAGCCACAAAGCCTACCATACTCAAAACCAAAAAACCAGATGGTCCATCTAGAACCCACAGACTGAAAAGCCAACCAACGATCAAATTATTGATCGCTTTTAACCAATTTCATGAAGAGACCTTCTAACCTCAAAGTCAATCCATCCCCAAGAACTTAAACAGTACACCCTGAACCGGTCGCGATCAACAGCTCTGTTTCAATCAGTTTTAACGTGATTTGAGTCAAAGATGAACTCCTTGCTAAAACACAGAAACACATCAAAAGATAATTACCAAGTAGGGTCCATAAACCACCAAACCTGGTGATACTCGACAAAAAAGTGAACTCTGAATCCTGACTCTATTTCTTGGTGATACTCGACAAAAAAGTGAACTCTGAATCCTGACTCTATTTCTTGTTCGTTAGAGTCATCCTCATATCTTCTACCTTTGATTCTCTCGTCGAAAAAAAGAAGAAAAAAAGAAGAGAGACTCCACCTAGGGTCTTTCCCTCCATTTACTTCTGGGGTTATTCTCCATTCATATTCATAAAAACGTATCGATTGAGTATGCTAGGGGTTTTCTATCCCATCTTGAAGAATCTATTGATTAAGTCACCCTGGGGTTTTTCCCACCGAACTCATGAGTCTTGTCTGTGCAATCTTCTATCCCATGTTCCCTGAGCCACGAATTGTTGATCATAACGGAAAATGCTCCGGTTAGGAAATCTTTGAAAAATCTGAGTCCTGCTAGAAGCAAAGAAAAGTTATCCTTAGACTTAGAATAAAGAGAAGGTATTTTGGAAACACATATCGACCAAGAAATGTATGCCTCGGCCTTACTGGGCAGGGACTTCTCAGGAAAGGGTCCCTCATGATTTTTGCGAGCTAGTTGGATTTATTTCAGATACACTTTGCCCCTACCTTCCTGTTGATGGCAGACTAGTTGTCTACCGGTCTGTCCAGAATACCAAAGGTTCAAAACTCCACTTACAGGGTTGGACTCTTTGTTTCGCTTTGGCCTCACGCCAGTTTCCCTAGATTCTGTCAGATCTTGCTGCTTGACCGCCATGTTATCTCCTCATATGGGCCCGGTTTTTGAAACCCTCCTTACTTGTTTTGCCAAAAACCATGATATTTTGTTACCAAGTCAAAAGAAAAAGAAACGGGAGACCTCCATTTATTCATTAAGAAACCCTATCAGATACCAGAAACCAAAATCTATACATCATACCTCCTACGATTGTAGCCGAAGCTTCAAATGAACCCCAATAAAGCGATAACCTCAGCCTTCTCACCTACCAGTCAAAAAGTACAGTGTGTTTATAAAAAATGAATTAATTCTCGCTTAATTTGCAACGAATATTGCAGTCTAAATCCATGTCTTTCTCAAGGTAATACAATATATATTGCATCCGGTGTGGCGTTGGTCTAAAAGTGATGCAATTAATATTGCACTAGATATTTGTTATAGTTGTTCTGTTAGTAATGAATATTGCATCGGATCCCTGCATTTACCCTTTATGCCTGCATATCACATGAAATTTTGCATCTAGTCTTTGTGATAAATCTCGTGGGGATGCAATAGATATTGCATCTGATCTTTTGTCAGCATGGTAATTCTGCAATAGATATTGCACCAGATACTTGCATATGTTTTCTCTGTTAATGGTGTAATGGATGTTGCGTCGAATATTAGCTTCATTTACCCTTATAGTGATGCAATGCATATTGCATCGGACCTTGCATCAAGTTTCATAAAGATGCAATGGATATTGCATCGGATTTTCGTGTTAGTCTCGTGGCAATGCAATGAATATTGCATCCAATTTTGTTATGAAACAATGGATATTGCATTTGATTTCGTGATAATGCAATTGATATTGCATCAGATTTGGTAATAATTTTATGATAATGCAATGGATATTGCATCAGATTTGGTAATAAGCTTCGTGATAATGCAATGGATATTACATCAGCTTTGATGATAGTCTTGTGGCGATGCGATGGATATCACATCTAATTTTCTGATAATGCGATGGATATCGCATCTAGCGTTGCGATGCAATGGATATTGCATCTAATTTTGTGATAATGCAATGGATATTGCATTTGGTGTTGTGGCGATGCAATGGATATTACATCTGATCTTTGCGATGTAATTGATATTACTTCTGAAATTGCTTTGGTCTCGCTCGATAATGCAATGGATATTGCATTTAGTGTTGTGACGATGCAATGGATATTGCATCTAGTCTTCGCGATGCAATGGATATTGCATCTGATTTTGCGATAATGCAATGGATATTGCGTTTTGTTTTTGTGGCAACACAATGGATATTGCGTCTAGTGTTGCGATGCAATGTATATTGCATCTGATTTTGCGATAATGCAATGGATATTGCATTTTGGTTTTTTGGCGACGCAATGAATATTGCATCTGGTGTTGAGATGCAATGGATATTGCATCTGACTTTCTGATAATGTGATGGATATCACATCTAGTGTTACGATGCAATGAATATTGCATCTGATTCTGCGATAATGCAATGGATATTGCATTTGGGTTTGTGACGATGTAATGGATATTGCATCTGATTATGTGATAATGCAATGGATATTGCATTTAGTGTTATGGCGATGCAATGGATATTGCATCTTATTTTCTGATAATGCAATGGATATTGCATTTGGTGTTGTGGCGATGAAATGGATATTACATTTGGTCTTTGCGATGCAATGGATATTGCATTTGGATCTTTTCCGCAAGGGGTGCATACCCCGGGTCACTTAGGAAAAAGATCATGTCTCATTCGTCCCACCCAGTGCTTGTTGTTTGTTTGCTAAGGCCGAACTACGACGTTTGGTCTGATTCCTGAGAAAGAGATACGTAGGCAGCCTATTACGGTAGGTGCGACCATCAGAACATTTTTATTGCATATCTGCTTAAAGACTACGATAACCTGCTATAACCAACTAAATATGTTTGGTGTATGTGAGATTTGATATGTATCCTAAACAGTCGCATCTATAAACTGCCGCATATTGCATTCCTCCCCATTATAATTTCCACGAAATTTGGAAGTTTATTTCTTATCAACGATGTTCGTTTACTTGGTAAGTTTTGGTTTACCCGTAAACTCCATCGTTGAGGGGCTATGTAGACACCCTAATTTCGTACCCCTGGTATAGTGGTATGTAACATGACATGAAATATCAAGACCTGCTAAAAAACTAACAAATGTCAAGTTACTGGGTTAAAAATGCAAAAGTAAAAGCATGATGCGTAAATAGTGAAATGCAAGAGGCCTAAGTGCCAAAAAGGACACCAGAAAAGGACCCTGACGCCACGCCCAATGTCCCTATGGGTGGCGCCCAACAGTGCTTTGTGTACTATAGCCTTTTGCCTTTAGTGCAATCTCTCAAGCGCGCGGTACAAGCCGATGAAGCTCAGAAAGAGAAAACTTAATCACGAAGGAATCCTCTCTCCAACCTATAAATAGAGGCATCCGGCTTGTGAATTCACAGACTCTTCACGCAATGAAAAACACATCGTTAACACAGTTCACACACTACGTAGTTTGTGAGTTCTCCCGAGAGCGTTGTGAGATTTCCTCCTCCAGCCCCGAAGCTTCGTCAAATCTCCCCCAAACACTAAACCAGCCGGTCAAAGTGAAACCTAGCTGCCCTGCTAGGATTCCACCCTATTCCTCCTGTCCAAAAATCCCAAAGCAAGCAGTTGCTCTACCCAAATCCAGACACCAAATTAGCAAAAAGCAAGCAGTTGCTCTGCCCAATTTCCGCCGACAGCAAACGAACAACAGTTAAAAAGCATGCAGTTGCTCCGCCCGGTTCCTGAGGCCTGAAAGAAACTTTCGGAAGCAGTCACTCTGCCTGAATCCCCGCAACAACACATCAGCAAAAAAAAGAGATACCCTCTCCCTGAAGGACAGAGCGAGCGCACCTTAAGCCTGCCAGAAGCTAGTTGGTACGGGATAAAACCCCCACACTTCAAGAGGTAGGTTATTTAAAAGTTTATTACATAAAAAGTGTTGTTTAGACTAGCAAAATGTAAGCAATATAAGCAGTTGTGCAGCCCGAATTTTATAGAAAATAGCACTAAAAATGTCATTATTATGGCCAAAATTTTATAAATATATTTGTAACTCTCGAAAGGAGGCTGTGGCAAGTGTTGTAATAATATATGTACAGATATATATTTTAAATGCTTTATTTATCTGCTTAAATAAATATAGTAAAAGTATATTTTAGCCAAAAAACTATTTTTAGACCGAAATGGCGAGTTGGGTGCCTAACATCTTCCCACCTCGTAACTTAGCCTTCAAACCCTTTGCAAATCTGGTTACATTTGGTTTTTCTTTGTTTTTCCTTAAAATAAAGATGACGACTCTGCTTTAACATTTTGAGTCCACAATGAGGCCGGTCGTATTTCAAGCGCTTAAAGGTTTATTTTGAAACCACCCACTTCCATCAGTGGGGGGGGATGAGATCGGAAACCGGGGCACTCACAATGCGTTGAACGCACGGGTTAAAAAACTAGTTTTATGCTAATGTTTTGGAAAATTTGCGGGTTCGGATCTATTTCTTAAAGTTTTTAATCGTTAAAGTATTTTTTAATTTTTTTCAATTGGAAAAAGTTATTTTCGTGACAAAATGATTATGATACTCTTATTGAATCGAAAGTGCGCTACGGATGTTAAATTTTGCACCACGATACATTAATTTTATTGCATCATTTTTTACACCGCGATGAAACAATTTTTGAACTACGATACATAAGTTTTAATTACATAATCCAAATTTGCACCTCGATGAAACACTTTTTGTACCACGATGAAACAATTTTTGATCCGCGATAAAACAATTTTGAACCGTGATACATAAGTATTAATTATCTAATACAATTTTGAACCACGATACATAAGTCTTAATTACCTAATCCAAATTTGCATCGCGATGAAACACTTTTTGCACAGCGATAAAACAATTTTTGAACCGTGATACATAAGTCTTAATTACCTAATCCAATTTTGAATCGCGATACATAAAATATTATTTAATTCATGTGTGCTCCGCGATACAAAATGATAATGAACCAAAACACATCCTTCATCTTCTTCTTCCATCTCTTCCGTCGTAAGTTTTCTTTTTCCTCCTCCTTCTTCGCCTTCATCCCAACTGAAAAATCATTCAACCCAGCACAGGTCGATCCTTGTTTCGTTGCGCAACAATGGTGATTTTTGAATCCAGTGTGTTTATTGGAGCTGTTGAATGAGATGATGACATTTTCGGAATAATATTTCAAAAAATGGTTTTGCGGTTGAAAAAAAGAACGATGGACTTTTAGGGTTACAAACTTTGAAAAAATGACCGGCCATAATTTTACCCTAATGTTTATTGAAGATGACTTTGCGTTCAACAATCGTATGTATTGGACATACAACTTTCGTTTTGGGTAAAGAATCTAATATTTTATTTTTGGATATTTTATCTAAAGAGTCTACTTTGAAAAATAAAGACAAATGTCATATTCTTAAAAAAGTTTGGCTTTTAAATAAGAACTTTTTGTTTAGAACATATAGAGTTTCTTAGAAAAAAAAGAATGAGATAGGCAAAGAAGCGCAACTTAAGTGGTAAGAGAATCACTAATACGACCATTGATTTGATCTCAAGTAGCTATATGTGGACACTTAACACCCTTAATCAAATATGCAAGTTTTTGCTATTCATTTACATTCAATTCAAATAGACCTCTTCAATGCAACCGTTGATTTAATCTTATTTGACGTGCATTTCACCATTAAAATGAAATTTGACAAAAAAAAATTATTATTAAATAAGGAACCACCAATAGGAAGAGTTTTTTTTTTTAAAGAAAAAAAACAAAAGCGATGACTATAATATATGCGCATCATCCGATACAATGTGAAAAATTGATATTTTTATCAAGAAGGTGAAACGTATAGTTACATCTATCTATCTATCTATCTATCTATCTATTAATTGTTACTAAAACAAAAGTCGTTGCTACCTCGTGGCAGCTTTCAAAATGACGGCCACATGTCAACCTTCTGTAAAATGAGAAAAAAATATTTTTTTTGTTTTTTTATCAAATATTACTTAATTTAAAACTAGATTTATCATATTTAACTTATATAAGCTTAACTTGACTAAAACTCTTCAATTTGCATACTTTTTTTATTTCCCAACTATTTGATTTATACAAGTTATTCACAGACAATTTTATGTTAATTTTTTCTTCTATTAATCTATATCTATTAATTATTAATTACTACTGATAGAAGTCAGCTACGTGACGACTTTATGTTAAAATAATCTATTTTAATAATAAATTACTAATTAATCTATATCTATTAATTATTAATTAATTTAATTTTTTAAGTCTTTTTACTCAAATCATCTATTACCAATTTATATGATCAATTTACATATTTACCATATTGTAATTTTGTTCAAATTGTATATAGTTAAAATTTTAATTACTTATAACAAGTTTAGAAAATTAAATTATTATAAACAACTTTTATAAAAAAAATTCTTATTAAAATCGTGCATCGCACGGGTACTAGTAGATTATTAATTTGAAGAGCCAAGGTGGAAGATGAAGTTTAAGTACTTGAGGGTACTTTGGTCAATTCAATAAATATTTTGTCATCTATTTGTGTATATATATATATATATAAGGAGATGAGTAAATAATGGAAATATCTCGCCAAAAGTGACTTTCCGAATTTAGAAATATTTATAATTTATATATTTGTCATATTTTTTTTGGAAATTAAAATGAAAATCAATTAATGAAATTGACAACAACTCTTTAGATTCAAATGACTTTAAAAATATTTTTAGTGCATTTAATGTAAACAAATTGTATAGCATTTAATATAGTTCAATATGATTTATGAAATGACAAGAAATACAATATCAAAATAATATCAAATATTGAACAATTTATTCTATATCAGATTTCACATTTCTTTTTTTTAATTTAATATTGTTTTTGCATTTGTAATTAGCATATTGGTTTCTAAATCTTCACCACGGTAATATAAATTCCCAGAAATAAGATTAAATGATGAAACAGTCGATTCAATATAAATTATTTGTCACCATTATTAATAATAGTTTTGACAAATAATTACAATGCAGTATTATTCAAACTCGTTTAAAACCATAAATTAAAGTAATGTAGTTACTTCCCATCACAAACAAATTAGTTAATGGTTTACTAAAGAAATATTTTTAGTAAACGTCCAAAATAATGATAATATTTTTTTTCGTTTAATTAAAAACGAATTACAGTAACAGACTTACTAAATAATTAATGTATTGTTCAACATATAATATTATCATTACCTCATGAAAGCTTTAATATGTTAAATAACTTTATTTAAAAGTTATTAATCGATGTAATAAGAAATATAAAAGATGGATGTCAGATAAATTTATTAATTGACAAAGACAAATTAGTAAAAGAACACATGCATGAAATTAATGTTTCTCCAAGGAGTATATAAAATGATTGTCAACCATAGTTATTTGCAACCGTATGAAGTGTATAAACTAAATGCTTAATGTATGACTAATATGAGTAGTTTTATGAAAAGTTTAATTATTCTTCATTCTTATAAATTTTACATTCTTATAGTTCAAAAATTTAAAGATTTTTGAACCAGTTTGTTGTTCAAGGTGCTTAGGTATTTTCATTATTCTAAAAAAATGTTTTCTATATTTTATTACAAGTTTATATATCAATAATATGAATAAATTATATAACAGTCAGATTCCAAATAATTTACTCCATACAACAGTAATATAAACATACATAATTATGACATATTATGAAATTTACAAACAATTTCATATAAATTAGTAAATAGAAAAGACAAATTAGTAACCGAGTATCTACGATAAATTTACTCTTAACATTTATTTGCCACTGATAATGGTAATAGTCCATAAAAATAATTATTGTATAAAGTATCAGTATATGCACTACTTTTATTGTCATTCAAATATTTTGTGTTTAACCGTTGAATACTTATAAAAATTCAAGCAATTTATTATGTGAAATTTATAGATCGGACATAGGCTAATGTTAGATTGAACAAATAATTGACAAATTTATAAGAAAATAAATATATATCTGACCCAAGGGGTGGGAGAGATGGCAAGACTAGGGGCCACACTTACCTGTCAAAAAATAGATAAATTAATAAATATATACATATATATGAGATTTTTTCTACTCCATTTTAATCAAATCTGAAGCTAAGTATAAAATTATTAATATATTTGTCTACCCTACATGTTTAAAAATTCAGGTCTAATATATATATATATATATATATATATATATATATATATATATAATTAACCTAAATTAACAAATAAAAATCGTAGTATATTTATCTAGCCTACATGTTACAAATTCAATTCTAATATTTGCAAAAAACTTTAACCTATTAAAGTTAGTTTACAAAAGATATATATTTATTCAACTTAATTGGTAATATGCCAAGGTTAATTTGAACTTTAATTTTACAAATATTTACCAAAATATACAAATCTAGGATGTTTTTCTCCATTTTCATCAGATTTGAAGTCAAAAAGTGCATAACTGATGTTTATTTTTTTTCATTTTTGTCAAAATTAAATTGATAAAACAAATGTCCAACATAAAAGGTTGAGATTAGATTTTTTTTTATCCATTTTGAAAAACAAATTGGAAAAAAAAAATCATATGCGTAAATTTTTTATCAGATATGATAGATCTAAATTTCTATTTTTATAAATTGTTTTTTAAAGTAAAGATACATATTGATATGTACTTGGATATAATTAATTAACTATAAGATCTGTATATTTTCCATATTTAGTTAAATTAAACTCTCAATTTTTTTAATAATAATCGAAATTCAAATTTGTATCATACAAATTTCTCTCAAATTTTTATTTTAAAAAAAGAAATCTAAGAAACCTAACTATGAAATGGTTTGAAGGTATTCAATGTTAGAGTTTATTGGGGGATGATGTGGCTACATATTTCGAAAAAGGGAAGGGGACCTAGCGAAATATCAACTATCTCTTATAAGACTTCTCCTAAGGCACACTAAAAATCTAGACTCAATAACTTTTGTTATTGAATAGTTGTATACAAATTATTTTACATAATATGTTATTCCTAACATTTTGGTGTTGGAGATTCTATTTAGAGTCTGTTATTTCGATTTCAATTCTTTTTTTATTAGATATAACAAACAATTTGATATTTGATTATTTAATATTTATTTATATATATAACATAAACATTTGTGTTTTTTGAAGGTTATTTGAAAATTACCAATCCAACATTTAAATATAATTTTTTGTGGTGATTTTATTTGATAGCAAGAACGATTATCTCGCTGTTTTAATATTAGCAATTCAAAGTATAATGTCATATGAAAGAATAAATACAACTTCATACTTTAAAACCACCACTTATAGAATTAAAAGTAATAATCGTACGTTTTCAATGATATATATTATATATAAAGCAATATTCCAAAATTTATAATATTTTTTTTCAAATATATGTGTTTGGTGGAGATTTTTGACAAATATTGTATGTGATTCCAAAAGGAAGTACACAAGACATAGTTCATCCCACTATTAATTCATTGTATTTGTGGAGAGATTCACATATATTGAGGTTGACAACAAATATGAGATACAAAGTATGGGTCCAACGAGAGTTCCGAATAATTGAAACTTTTGTGTCGATTGGATTGCGAAGATTGGTGATGGTAAAATTGGTGAACAAAATGATAATTGTGCTTATGTTGATATTCTCAATCAACTGCTACTTAAGGAATTCAACGATCTAATCGTTCTAATTGTACAAAGCACATATCCTTCATTTGGAAACAGCCCCGATGATTAATCGTTTTTGGAAAAGAGAGTTATTCTAGATCCGACTCTTGATGTGGTTAATTCAATAAATGATTACATGGTATTGAAGAACAATTCAAAAGGAAGATTGTTTTTAGCTCAGATTTTTCGTGTCATTTTGATAGAAACGTTGATCTTTTGAACGATATATATAGATATTTCTAAAGTTTTAAATGGAATTTCAGGTTCTGGAATCCTAAATCATGAGTTGAATTTGAAGGTTGGAACTTCATTAATGTTGCTTCGTAACATTGACCATTTCCTTGAGTTATGTATTAGCACGCGATTAATTATTACAAGGCTAAAAAACCATATTTTAGAAGGTCGAGTTCTTTCAAATGGTCATTCCTACATGGTGAATGCTTGTTTATTTCAAAATATCATCGACACCATCGATCATTGAATTTCATCCAAATTTCAAAGAAGATATGTTTTACGAAATGTCTATAAATAAAAGTGTCTAGCGTCAGACTTCTTTTGAAAAACCTTATTTTCAGTCATGATCAGTATGTCGCTTTGTCTAGAGTTACTAATGTTAAGGGTTTTTGAATTTTTTATGTGATAATAATAGTTGTAATAATCGTACATCTTCAACGAAAAATGTTGTACATTAAGAAGTATTTTAAAATTTATAATAACTTTTAAAAAAAATTATGTGATTTTCTTTGATTATATTGTTTATCAATTTTTATTTATTTAATTTATATTAAAAAATTTTAATTATATATTATTAAATTATTTGATTGAGCATATAATTTTTAATCATATTGCATAAAAAAAATAACACCAGGACAAAACGAATAGAAAGTGTCAAGTTTGAGGGACCAAATTGTTATTTATACAACCGAGAATGAAGAAATCATTTGGAGCCAAAATGGGATAACAAATTAACCGAAAAAATCAGCTCCTTGTAAACGTCGAACCTCCATTACAACGGCGAAGCTATGAGAATTCTGCCGGTGTATAGGGTTTCTCTAAGCGTCAATCGATTCCCGTTCCGCCAATGCAGTCCTCGCTGCTTCTCCCAGCTTCACTAATTCGAAAGGTTCGTCAATCCCTCAACCCAACATTATATTCTTACAATTTAAATTTCTGCTTTTGATTAGTTATAATTGAAGTGTGTGATTGAATTTTCCGTCAGGCCGTCGTTCGGAATAGCATTTGATATCGATGGAGTCATACTCGGTGGCGGTACTCCAATTGGTGGGTCTCCACAAGCTTTGAAAAGATTGTATGCAAGTTCTGGTAAGTGGTAACTATCTTAGGGTTTGACAATTGTCAGGGTTTTTGCTCGTTTATTCAAATCACTATGGATATTATTCTGCTCATACTGAAATGGGTTTAACTGAAATTTGGTATTGTCTCTGTCCCCGTGAAAAGCTTTAAGTACTCCAATTTTTCAAAGTCAACTTGTCCATTTTGCAGCTCTATATAAATTTACGTGCCCCACAAGTTTTGTAATTTTGAATAACCAAGTAAATCCACATAAATTTTATATTTGAAAAATGGTAAAATTAATTTGGAAAAGTCAAAATGCATCTCTTTTATGGACTGAGGGAGTGTTTCTCTAGAATAGATGATATTGCCTCCATGAGTTTTGAATGGTTAATGGGGTTGGATTGTTCGTTTCACTTTATTTTGGTTGAAGGTTCTAGCATCCACCTTCGATGACTCCATTTGTGATTGTATCATATGGAAAAGTGATGGACACGAATTCCAACTAAAGAACCATATGAACATGTGAAAATTAAATGGCATGTGTAGTTTTTATGTGCCTATAGTTTGTTTGGTTCAGTGGTGCAGTGGCTTCATATTAGCCCATTCATACTCTATCTTTGTGGGGTGATGATTGATTTTATACTTGCACTCATAGCCCGATATCAAGAACTAATTTAAATGCTTTTGCAGGTAGGTTGAAGATTCCATATCTGTTTCTGACAAATGGTTAGTGAGTTGGAAAATTTAAGTTCTAGTTCATGTAACATACTATTGTTCACATAAAATATAGTTCTTTTAATCATTATAGAATGAAAACTATTGCCCAAACTTCCAATCATATACCTTCCCCTAGTGAGTACCGTTCTCTTTCTGTTTTTCATTTTCTATTGAGCGTACCTGGAAGGATGGGGTGGTTCTCGCATATGCGTATCTTTGCCATTGATTTGAGAAGCCAAAGATCATTTGAAGCATCATGACTGTTTGAAATGTAATTCACAAGTAATTGAAAAATCAGCGGTATATCCATTTAGTGTTTTGAAGAACTCTTTTAACCCATGGCCTATCAAAATTCATCCTCTTTACAATCCAGAATGATCAAAGAATGAGGTAAAGGGCTTTTATGCTTGCTTCATTCGACAATGCATGTTCTCATTTCAGGAATGTGC
>JABEVN020002383.1:0-21617 GCA_013146195.2 Codonopsis lanceolata
ACCGTATACAACTCATCTTCTTTCAACGAAGAGTTGATGGCTGCATCATCCCTAGGGGCGTTGATCGCCTGGACGAAGGGGCGGTGGGGTGCTCTTTGCTTTCTCCACCCACCGCTTTAGCTCGTCGAAGATGACAGCCTCAGTTGAGACGAAGCTGTAAATAAAGACCGGTCGATTGATCTCTGCTGCCGCAAACATATCATGTGCTCCACTCTTGAAAAGGCCCCTTGGTCAGCAGGTGGTTAAGCGCAAGAGACATCGAGAGGGAACAAGTTCGCAGCATTTTCCTGAGGCTCCCCTGGAGAGTGTCTACTCCCCTACGGCTTCCCTGTGCATGTAAAGCCTCACCGTGAGCCTTGAAATAGCTCCCTCCGTAATGCACGCCAATAATGGTGGAAATAGATTTATGGTGACTGAGATGGGACTGCCTCGAATCCATCCACCGAAGAGCGCCTGTTCACAGCTCCATTCGTTGATAAAATTCTTCGCGGCCAAAGATACCAGAAGTTTTGTCGCTGAGGCGTAAGAGGGGCTAATCCTCGTAGGCGCCCATATCCTCGCAGAGTTTTACCCGGCACTATGTAATTGATTGACAAGGTCAACGCACATGCCCGAATGTATAGCTTGGATCCAAAGCGAATGCGCGGATAGATGGGATATCCTCGAAGATTGATGTTTGAACGGGAGGAATGATTATTTCGTGGTCAAAGCCTTCCCACCGTCGCTTGGATTTTGAAGTTCTTGCCCTAAAGAAAAAAAATAAAAGTTGTGGCTTTCATCTGACATCTAAACAAGTAGAATTTCAAAGTTTTCCAAAATAATCTGAAATTTTCAACGAAAAACTTGAAACCCTAGAATGTTTAGAGAAACCACACTCGAGAAAAACATAACGTAAGTTTTTATAAGAATGAACAATGAATGTAAACAAAAAAACGATTCAAAGAAAAGAATAACAAATCAATGCTCAAACTCGAAAATGACGATTTGAATTCCAAAAGGATTTTAAGATGATATTGAAATGTGTGTAGAAGACATAGAAAATTTCTGGGTAAGAGTATATATCATTGTTTTATCAGATGAAATAAGAAAGAAACAAGAAGAAGAACGTGAAATTGCAGTTAAAGTAGCAGCAGAGAGAGAAAAAGCCGTCAAAGGGTTTCTCGTGAAAGTTTGGAAATGACGTTCGAGACTATTTAAAGGCTAGAAAATATCGCTTTGAAAAGTGAACTTAAGATATTTTCAGTACCAAATTTGTCCTTTCCCCTTTTATTGCTTTAGAAACCTCTTTAGTAAAATAGACTAAGTAAGAGTACTAACCTTTAGTCTTCTTCCTAAGAAGAAGAACTTACGACTTCCGATTAGTCTAATATCGGGTCTACGGTATGAAAGAAATATTAACAAAATATTAAAATTAAGCAAGAGGATCAATCATACCAAGATTTCTCCTTAAATAAGCAAAACCGGTGGCATCCAAAGGGTTTCAGGAGAATGTCTCGCAATCTGATGCTCAGCTTGAACATATTCCGCATCGATGTTACCTTTTTCCACATGATTTGAGAAAATGATAACGAATATCAATGTGCTTTGTCTTTGAATGCATTATCGATTTTTGGAGATCGAGATAGTCGATGTGTTGCACATGATTGGGCGCCGCCTTGATGTTGTAGTCCACCAATTGTTGCTTCATCCATAGCAGCTTGAGAGCAACAAATGCTTGCAGAATATATTCTCGCTCGTGGTTGAGTTTGCCATCGATCCTTGTTTCTTGCAAGACCATGAGACGAGCCCTGTTTCCAAGAAATTGACAAGTCCCACCGGTGCTTCGCTCATGTGTCGCATAATTTGCATCCGAGTATCCAACTAAATTGAAGTTGTGGATTTTGAATACCGTATGCCTAGATTTGTTGTTTTTGAAACATATCTCGATGATACGCTTGGCCAGAAGCAAATGTGACTCCTTTCGATCTGCCTGAAATCTAGCACAAACACAAACAAAGAAACATAATGTCGTCTACTAGCAGAAGGTAAAGAAGTGAACCTATGATTCCTCTACATTGGTCATGTTCTCTTTGCTTTCCCTTTTCATCTTTGTCAAGATGGCGCCGGTAGACATTGGAGTTTCAAATCCTTTGGTCAATCAAGACCAAACTTCTTGATTAGTTCCTTTGCATATTTGGTTTGGTGATGAAGATTCCTCCTCAAGTCCGTTGTATCCGCATTCCTAGAAAATAGGTAAGTTCGCCCATCATGCTCATCTCGAACTTGCTTTGCACGCCTTTCGAATCTTTTGCAATGTGCTTTGTTAGTTGATCCAAAGATGATGTCGCCCACATAGATTTGTACGTAAGAGAATGGCCTGTGGCTTGAGGATGAATAAAGTAGTGTCGATTCTTCCTCTCACGAATCCTTGTTCAATTAAGAACTTGGATAGTTTCATACCAAGCTCTAGAGCTTGCTTCAGCCGTAGAGAGCTGAGTCGTAGACGGGTCCGCTTTGTCTCGAGATGACAAATCCCTCGGTGTTGTTCCACGATACGCTTGATCACCATTCTAAAGGCACTCTTAACATCCATCTCGATACACTTTGAAGTCCATGAACGAGGCATAAGCTAGAAAATTCTCGATTGTTTCTAGTTCAGAGCAAATGTTTCATCAAAGTCAATTCCTTCTTCCCCGCTTCAGAGCCTCGAGCAACCAATCTAGCTTTGTTTCTCGTGACATTTCCATCTTCATCTCTTTTATTTTCGAATACCCACTTGGTGCCGATGACCGGATGATCGCCTGCTGAACTAAGCTCCACACCTACATCTTTCAAACCGGTTCATTTCTTCTTGCATAGCCAATCCATATGATCTTCGATAGCTTCATCAATCTTCTTTGGTTCGAAGTTCGATACAAATGCGTAGCAAACAACGTTTCTTCTCGAACCTTATTTCTTGCACTTAACTCCCGAGTTGAGATCACCAATGATTTGGGAAATGGGATGATCTCTTGCTTCAATAACGCTTGAGGAAGATCACTTCTCGGTGGATTCTTCCTCAAGAATTCCTGAGTTGGTTGAGAAGGAGATTCACCAAAATCTGGTTCGTAAGAAATAGAGTCTTCAAAACTTTCATTTTCTCGTGAACAAGAAGGATGAGAGATCGTAAAGGTGCTTGGGGTAAAATGTAAGAGATGGGTTCGTGGTCAATGTAAGAGTTGTTATCTGTATCTAGAGGTCTTTCACCGCTGGGGTTACCGATATTGGAGGGATTCGCATTGCCGCCGATAAGGATTGGAAGTAGATGTTGTATTTGTACTGCCTCATCATTATCGAATCATTAGCAACGCTCGAGCCATTCTAGGCTCTAACAAGTCATATTCATCAAAAGAAACATGCACGTATTCTAAGATTTTTAAGTTAGATTTACCGAAAATGCGAAATGCTTTTGAATGTTTGAATACCCCTTAAAATTCCTTCGTCCGATTTTGCATCAAATTTTCCCTCTATACTCTTTTCCATTATAAAGAATAAAACATTTACCGAAGATTTTAAGAAATCCAATGTTTGGGGATCTTCCTCTCCATATTTCATATGGAGTTTTATTATGAAACTTGTTTACTGTGATCTATTTTGGGTAAAGCAAGCAAGATTGATCGCTTCTCGCCTGTACTTGAAGTTTAGCTCGCCAAAGATTGTTCTAGCCGCTCAATCGTTCTGTTTCTTCCGCTCAGCCTACACCATTTTGTTGAGGAGTACCTACAGAAGTTGCGGGCCGATCATCGCAGACTTTTCTACACCATTGTTTTTGAATTCAAAGCCGTTGTCCGATCTTATGTCACAAATGTCTTCAAGCTTTTGAGTTTGAAGTCTTCTAAAAAGTGACTAGATCATACGTTTCATCTTTAGATGTCATAGTTTCAATCCAAGTGAATCTAGAGTAGTCATCAACTACTACAAGTGTACTTGTCTCCCGAAATATCGGGTTTAGTAATAGGTCCAAAGAGATCCATATGCAGTTGAAGAGGTCTCTGCTTGTTGATAAAACGTTTCTTTTGAAGGAAGACTTGGAAAGTTTTCCTAGTTGACAAGCTTTACAACTCTCGTCATGATCGGTGCACACCATAGGTAGACCTTTGACAAGCCCATTTTTGGAGAGCTTGGAGAGGTTAGTTGAGTTGATCGAGACGCCCATAGCCACCGTTGTCACGAACATTGTTGGCTACTAGACACGTGTTTGAGAATCTCCCTAGAAGATTTAAGTCCACGACATAGACGCTTCCTTGTCTATTGCCGGTCAAGATTGTAGAGCACGATTCACCGTCTTTGATGAGGCACCGGTTGGAATTGAATTGGCATAGAAGTCCTTTGTCGCACTGTGATATGCTCTAAGATTGTGCTTAAACCACTTACTAGAGAAACTTTGTTGATGGAGAGACTTCCTCTAGTAATTGAGCCATATCCAATTGTCTTTCCTCTTGCATTGTCTCCGAAGATAATCGCTTGGTCTCGTGCTCTCGGAACAACCACCGCCTAGGTACCGATGTCTTTGATTCGATTCTATAGCCACAGCATTCTCCTCGTAAAAGAGTTAAAGCAAAACAAGGTACCCTTTATTTGGGTCCTAAGGATTAGCAACCTGCAACCCATACCGCTGACCTTGAGAGAACTAGGGTCTCGATCTGAGCTTGCAACCTTACAAGAATGACATAAATGGAAAGACCATAGAGAACTCGTTAGAGTCTTCAACCGAAGAGTGCTTATGATCATTCCTTTTCTTGACATTCATTTTCTGTCAGCTTTGCTTGTCGACGGTAGACTTAATTGGTTTCTTTCGACTCTTCCTAGGTAGGTTACCAACGACTTAGCTTTAGCTTATTACCTCAAAGAGGATTAGGTAGAATACCTTTAAGTTTACCTTCAATGTAAAAGCGCCTGCTCTGCTTCATGACAAACTTGATAGTTACCTAAGAGAGTTTAGTGTCTACCGCCGCCAGACTTTGCCTTGGCATAGTCCGCTTCTGTGACTTCACTTTCTACCGTTACCTTCTCGTTTCTCATTTGAATCATTCATTTTGGCTTTTCCTTTCGAGCTTTAGGGTAAAATAAGGAACACTTGAGTAACCAAGGCCTTGTTTCCCTATATTTCCAAATGTCTGCTTAGAGAAAGATATCATTTAGCAGCTTCTGAGGATTCCTTTCTCTTTGACAGAAGTAGATTGTTCAAGAGACACATCCGAATATCCTATGCCTGCTTTATCATTGCTAGATTTTTGGCTTGTAAGGATTTCTTCAAATGCATCCTTGAACTATTCCAGAGTCAATTGTCTTTGCAAGGCAATTTCTCTAGGTCTAGTCCTTTGATGTGCTCCGCTAGATAATAATTTTGTCATGAAGAAATTTGTTTTCTTCCTTCGCTTGATACTCTTGTTGATAGCCTATTGAGAGTTTGAATCTCACCGCCATCAAAGATTTCTACCGTAGCTTTTGCCGCTTAACATAGGCTACTCTAAAGGAATTAAATTCTTCAAGCATATCCTCGATTATCCTTGAGAAGTTCTTCCTTACAAGCTATCATCGCCTGGTTTCATTTTTGTCCAAAGGACTTGGTGAAACTACAACTTCATTTTCAGTCATAGGTAGGACATGAATCATGAGCTATTAAGCATATGTTAGCTTGCTCACAATCCTCTTCCTCCTCTTCTCGAATCGGCTTCAAACCATGTAGCAACCTGTTTATCTTCTATGTCTTCACCAACATACCTTTTTGTTTTTGAAATTTTCTAAACGAGGGTTTTCGGTATGCTTCAAATTTGGCTTAGGACATTTTGAGGCAAATGACTGTGTTTCCTACGCTATAACACACAAGCTCTTCCTTAGATGAGCTTTCACCAATCTTCCCAAAGGTTGTTGGTGAGTGTTCTTCCTTCCATATTTTGCAAATTTTTGAAAACGCTTAACAAACATAGCAAATTGTTCATCGATAAAAAATCATTTTCACCGGAAGAAGTAGTAGGTTTGTTTTCAACAATGATTTCTTCTTGACCATGGTCGCGCAGACACGCTCGAACCGCTTGTCTTGCTCTAGAGCTTGATTAACTTCAAGTTCATAAACCTTTAAACTTGCCAGAGACTACGAAGAGTCATCTCTTAAGTTCTTAGATTCTTTCATAGCCGTGGTCTTTACATGCCATAAGTTACCTAGAGAGCCTAGAAACCTCATGTTCATTTCCTTTTGTCATATGCTTACCAAGAGAAAAGCAACTATTTATTACCTCACCGAATCGATCGTATGCTTGTCTCAAGGTTTCCTTAGATCCTTTTGAAAGAATCAAACCGGCCGATGTATGTATATTTTCCGTTGTCTCTGTGTCTTGGTCTCCTCCAAGTATTCTACAAGAGCTTCCCACATCTCTTTAGCAGCTTGTACATCGAATCACTTGGCTGTATGTGCTTGTGTCTAGAGAGCCGTGATTATGTTAATTGCTTTGCCAAGTTCAACCAACCTTTCTATCGCCCTCCGTCCATTCTCGATTCTTCTTTAGAACTTCTCGCAGGTTCTGATGGAGGCTAGAAGATTTGCCTTCATTGGTACATGTTGGCAGCCGACACATTTCCATAACCGTTGTCAATAGAGTTCATGAATCTCATTACTTTATCCTTCCATACATCAAATGTCCTTCGCCCAATATTGGGACGTGGTTAGCATTAGATGGCAAAGATATAGTGTGTTTGTGCCATTATGTCGTATTCTCAAGAGTTTAATCTTGGAAAACTTGTTTTCAAGAGTAAGGCTCGATACCAATTGTGGGTCCCAATGAGCACAATAATAAGCTAGAAGGGGGGTTGAATAGCTTATTAACACTTTAAAACTTTTAAAGTAAGTTCCTTGAAAGTTACTTGCAATCTATGAAAAGAATCAAGTAGCGGAAGACCTTCAAGAAAATTGTTCCAGTGTCCGCCGATAAGGACTACCTGAGACCTTTTACATTACTTAAGTTCTCATAAATGGATGAAGTAAACAATGAAACCAGCAGTCAATTAAACGCATGTAAGGAAATAACACAAGTATTTTGGGATGGTTCACACTATAATGAGTGCTACGCCCACCACCAAGGCACAACCTTGGATTTAAATTGTGCACTATGTTTTCCACTTAGATCAATTACAAAGAATATCCCTAATGGATCGTGGTACAAAATATTGACTTGTGTTTGTCTAGGGAATTAAATATCTCAGAAATACAAGATATTTAATTGCAAGTGTATATAGTTAATGGAAGTAAACAACAAGAAGAATAAACAATAAATGTTGAAGAGCCTTTTGTTGTCGTTGATGAGACTTCTAGATCTCGTTGAGGATCTATTGAATGCACCGAGCTGAAAGACTTGGAGTTGTGTAGATTCGTATAATTAGTGTTCGATTGATTCTCGCATAGCTTTTTCACCCTTGATCCAATTTCAAGATTTAAAGCAGTGCACTTCAAAAGATCCGTTGGAGAAGACGAAGACTTCAACAATTTTTTCATAAATGCATTAAATGCATGGGGTCGTCAAGGGATTTCATCTTCACGTATAAAGAGCGCATAATCATTTCGAGATCTTCAAAAAGGTGGGCGATTTGGTGTCGATTCGAGAGATGAAGCGTAAAAGTAGGGGATACCGCTTTTATGCTTTAATCGCTCGCAGATCTAAAGTATTCCTCGCCGGAAAGTTGCTTTTGGCGGCTTGACATGTCGAAAAGACTTGGATTAATTCAAATATCAAATGAGAATAAGTTTGAATTAATCCAGCCTAGCTTTGATCCGGGAGGACACGTAGAAGTGCATCACCGACACGAGGTCTACCGATCTTAAGCTTTGAGCAGTCTTCCCAAGTGAAGCGTAGAAGGGTCTTCCGATGTTCCCCAAAAAGGTCCTACAAAAACTATACAAGGCAAAGTTCTATATACATTGCCACGCTTAATCGATACGCACCGATTAGCCATCAAGTATAAAACTAAAGTAATGTAATCGATCGATATAAATTTAACATAAGAATCAACAAGGCTCAGTCGAAATCCGATGTTCTATCCGTTGGTTTTGATCATGAAAGTACCCGAGCATTCTAATCAGGTCCCAATTGTGACACCCATGATAGAGGCTTGTCAGATTTAATTGAGCTGCTCATTAGAGCAACTTGAGCATTAGAGACTCAACTTATGACCTCAGATTACTTTAAGGAATTATTATTTGAATGAGTTCCTCTCTCTGTGTGTGAATTTGGGTCACAAGCACGCTGAGCACCTCGCGAGATTATGACTACGGGTTGGTTTTGGTACCCTTGAGATTGGCTTTGATAACGCCACATATATGACGATTGGGACTATGATTGGGTCCATTAAGCTTTCTTTTATGAATTGACTAATCACTAAGTCTCGATTTATGGTTGTTTCAGACTAAATAGTAGTCTTTGTTTAATCCCGAAGAGGGCCATAAAGAGGACCTCATATTGTGATTTCTAGCTTATATGCTACTTTTCGATTGGTGATGACTTGAGGATTATGAGTACCTCATTACGTGGTTCTTTGACTAAACTTATAAGTTGGTTGAATTTGTTAAGTATGTGCAAATATGTGCATTGTTGAAATTGGTGTGCAGCTTATGTCCTACTTGATTTGGTATGCCCGCTATGATCGGTCTTTGGTTCTTGTTTGAGCATGAGAGTAATTATCTACTTGTGCATTTCATAAAAGCCCATTGGCATTATTTGGATTATTTGGTTTGTTTATCAAGTCCGGTGGGACGATGCACGCTTCACGATTATGATTCGTGTCGCTATGGATCGCCGCACTGGGATTCTCACACACACCTCCATCAGCCGCAATGGGAAGTAGCCCCTGGCCGTATCGCTATGCCGCATTGCTTGCTAGCTAAATCGAGTGGTTCTCGATAAAAGTCGATGAGGTCAATGGCATCGATGTTGCACGATAAAGATAAAGTATAATCTGTATGCGGGCAGAGCAAAGACAACCACACTATGTGGGTAACTTCTTTATCCCTTTATGTAAGTTTACATGCAGCACTTATATGGATAACGTGCTATATGTTTTATGAAGTTTATGATACTGATGACTTAATACCTGTTTATTGTTGGTATACATTTAGATGCCATGAGCTTATATATGTTGCATTATGCCATGCCACCGACATGCTATGCCATACATTTGCATTTAGTAACTTACTCATTATGACTCACTGTGTTTGTTTTCTTCCTTAGTTTTGCAAATGATCCTCAAGCAAGCTTGCAGATAGTGATTCCTTTAAGGTGGTCCTTTGGGGCTTTAAGCTTAGATTTAATATTATTATGTTATGTATTCTGTGAGAAACGAATGTAAAGTTATGTAGACTTTACTTGGTTAGATTATGTTAGTACTTTCTTATTGTATTATTTTGGTAGCCGACTGCTCTGGTCGAGTCATATCTTTTAGAAGTTATTCCCTTGTTATTTCGAGCATGCTTTAGCTCACTCATATCCTAGTATTGTTGGTATTGTCATCTCCGACGACGTTAGTCGAGACTTGGGTTAGTTGTTAGAATTTGAATATCTTGTTCTTTAGTTGATTTATTCCTCCCAGGCATGCCAGCCGTTGAGTTGTTGTTTATCGGGGTTCTTGCTTCGCCGCCTTAAGTTGCCGATGGTTTGTTGTACGTGCGCAATGTTGGCCACGCCGAGTCGTAGATTGCTTAGAGATAGCGCTCTCAGCCTTGTATTCCCTAGTTATAATATATCAAGCTGTTCACTTATGATTCGCTCCGCAGTTTTAGTTTTGGTTATTCGGTTTTCATTGCCGCTATGGCTTTACATTCCGCTTAGAGTTTGTTGGTTCAATTATTGACCTCGCACCACTACGCTTAGCGGTGCTTGTCCGTTTTTATCTTGTCTTGGCGCACGACCTGGGATTCCGCATCGAGTCCAAGTTGGCCGTCGCCAGCTTGGTATCGTGAGCTATAGGTTAGCTTATTTCGCCAGATAGGCTCCTGGCCTTGTTTGGGTTGGTTTATTGTCGAAGTTATTAACGCCGAGTGTTCTTTGTAGGCGTATTATGTCCGGAATCCTGGGCATGGAGCTAGTTCTAATAGGCCTCAAGTAGAGTATAGCTCGTGGTGACGAGAGAGGAAAAAACGTTAGTGAGTTGTGTGTGACCTCAACCGATGATTGGACTAGAAAGCAATTTCACCATCCTTAAGAAGTTTTTGAAGTTGAAACCGAAAAGTTTTGATGGAGGCCAGATGCTACTAAGGCGAACGCTTGGCTAGAAAGCATGTAGAAAATCTTTTGTAGTTTTGGGTTGTACGCCAAGCCGGAGATGGTGACCCTACAGTGTTGTTTAAATTAACCGGTGTGGCCGAACATTGGTGGCTTGAATTACGAGATCATTGGAGACACCTTGGAGTGCCTCAAGTGTGGGAAAACTTCACGATGGAGTTTATGGCACAGCTTTATTCTAAGCAGCGGGTTCGGGAAAGAAGAGAAGCGTAATTCATGGCGCTTAGAACAAGGGAGCTACGAGTGACGGTGGCTCAAGATTCAATGAAGTTCACGAGTTGGCTCGCTATTGTGGTTACTTAGTACCGTATGAGGCTAGAAGACCCAAAAATGCGGTGTGAAGGGCCCGAAGATGAAATATCGTAGGCCTGTTCGCTACAACTTACGGATTACGAGTCGCTGCGGTGATCGTGGCGTATGCAATGGAGTGGACATCGAGGAGTATGCTCAAAAGAGAGCCTCGAGTACTATTAGAGACAATGATGGTAATAGAGGCGCAAAGACCTCAAAGTTAATCAAGAAATTACACGCATCGGTAGATTTAGACGGTGATGTTCCTACCTCTAGTCGGAAACGACGAGGCGGTGAGTGGATATGTAATTTTTGTATGAGGACGTGACATGCCGAGATTAGTGCCGGGTAAATCAGAAAGTGTTTTGCTTGTGGGCGTGATCATGTTCGTGGATTGCCCGGGAAGATGGAGAGCTAATCGGCCTCGAGAGTACTAGTCAACAATCCAAGGGCTCCAAGAGAGACAAGGGTGGACGGCCTAGAGTTTGAGGTCGCGCGCTGCGGCGTGGCCATTGCGGAGTTTTGAGGCCTATCCGAAATAGGAAGGTATATTCTTGTATATATATATACGTAAATTATACCGTTGCTACTATTACCGTTATTACGAGTACACGTCTTAATCGGTAGCTCACATTCATTCATACATACTTTATATGGCGTATTGTGTAATATTGGTTGTTTGCTCGATCGGGAATAATACCCCAATGTGAGATTGATATATGATATGGTTTGTTTTGTAGATTACTGGTAGGTAATCGCACGTGGTATAGGGATTCTTGTTCAGTCTATATATATAAGACTATGCTATATGTATAGAGTTATGGTTCTTATGGTTATGTAAAAAGGCCATAGTATGTATATTTATGAAGCGTGAATTGTTTATTGATACTTATCGGTTTGGTATGATGTTTGTATAATCTATAAGGATATGTTTCATGTAATGAGTAATATTATACTATACTGTTGTTAAGGGTTATTATGCGAGTAAGATATACACTCGACTTGTGAGAAGGTTGAAGGTTGCGATTTAGAGGATAATCACGGCTGCACGGGAGAGATTAACGCTTCACCGTGAGTATTGAGATGCTAACGTTGTGTTGGGATGCTTAGTGCATTGGTTGTAGACTCCTGCCCAGAGCTTAAGAAAGGATAGTTTTATGGAGTATGGACGCTGCATTAGTAGCCTTGGCGATTCGTTGTGATTGCTAGGAAGTCGTCTTGGTTGAGTGTACTAGGTACACGAGTTTTGTGGTAGATATGATTGTTGATTGTCAAGGTAATAGACCTTGTTACTTGGTCTGAATTTTTTATTCAGTTGCGTGCATTAGTTGTAGGAAACACCTACTTGATGCATTACATTTTAGTATACTAAATTCTCATTTCGTCATTATTATCTCCTGCTCATTCATTTCCTTAGCATAGGAGACTATTAAAGGATGCTTGAAACCTTTTTAATCATGAACCTTGGCATCCTTGCAACGGAAACTTTTGAGTATCCAATTTAGCCGGTACCCTAAATTGGTGATCAAAAGTGGTTCGTTGTTGGACTAGGATTGGTATGAATTATGGTAGAAATTGACTACACCCGTTACCAAATGGAATTGACATAAATGGAAAGAATTTTCAAAACCTGGCATTGTGTGCTCTTATAGTTCTCACCCGATGGGAGATCGCGAGTGTGATTTACATGGTTTGAAATGCCGATTTGCTTATCTTTGATTTGTTTGTAAATTGCTCCATAGGCAATTATTATTTCCTTAAAGTTAGAACCCCTTGTTCTTGAATTTCGTGTTGTGCCCCGAGACAAATAGTTCCGGTAGTTGAATGTGTTTTTATGTTGAAGTTTGGGATTTTGCCTACATGTTTGGCCTAGTGTTGTTCGTATAGTATTCGTGACTAAGCATGAGTCATATTGTTCCCATAGAAGGTGTTTGATGACGTGTCTATTGAGAATCTGAGACTTTTTGAATCTAGATTATATTAGTTCGACTGTGTACATTGTGGTGGTGGACTCCGCAGATCGAGTCTAAGTAGATGCTTTTTGAACTCGATGTATTGTGGGTTGTATCATGATTTGGAATTCGGGACTAATTCTTTTTAAGGTGGAGAGGGTGTGACGCCCGCCTCCTTCAAGTTATCCTGCGTGCTTGCGGCTATACTTGCACTTCTTCCTTTGTTGACTGCATGCTTGGTTTATGAGAGGGTCTAGATGTGTTTGAGAGACCATATTAAGACCAAAACATTATTAAGAGACTTCATATAGTTGTTGACTTGCTAAAGTCACAAGTCGTGACTCAACGATAGTCCTGAATGCGACGCGATTGAGGGTTTGCTTGCGTTTGTTTTGTTCGTGGACCTTGGTTTGGGTCCTAGACCTCTTTAAGATGGTTTATTAACATGTTTAGATGCATTAGACTTCAAGTTGGAGGTGTTCCTTAAGTCTATCGATGAATTGGAAGTTTTGGAGATAGCGCTCGCCTCTATCGCCAGAAGTTTGGAATCGAGTCGCGTAATCGCTCTCCTTTGGGATTCTTATTTCCCTAGTTGTTATTCAACTTCCTAGAAGTATTTAAGCTTCTTCATTTAGCCCTTAGACTTGTCTTAAAAGTCTCCTTTCGTTGCTCGCTCGATTGCGAAGTTCATTCGCCGCTCCGGTTGCACGTTGTTGCACCCCCCTTCCCGGTTTCCAGCCCGAGTTGTTTCGGAGTTGTTCTGTGTTTTAGACTTGTTTTGAGCTGGTTAGACTTAGAATGGTTGCCCATAAGTTTGGGACCATTTAGAACATGTTTGGACCAAGTTTTGGAGGTTCAGAGCCGAGGCGCCCGGCTCGGCACCTCCAAGTGAGGCGCCCGCCTCAAGTACCGAGAGCATTATTGGTCGGACAGGCCCAGCCGTGCGCCGCATGGAGAGGAGAGTGAGGCGCCCGCCTCAACCTCCGCAGTTGTCGTTACGGATTTTGCCCTGTTTTGAGTTTGGACGTAATTATACCTATTCTACCCTCATTAAACCCCCTCTAAACCCTTCCTAACCTCTCCTCATACTTAACCCTAAACATGTCCTAACATTAGTTGAAGTTAATTAAGGTTAGATTAGTGATTGATTAATCCTAATCTCTACTAATTGTACTTGGGAAAGTCTATTGTGCCCTTGTTGTTGAGAAGTATAAATAGCCTAACCCTTCACCAATTCAGCCAAATCCTCTTCATTTTTCTCTTCCACAAACCGTGAAGTTAGAGAGAGACTCCATGGGAGACTCTTGAGCCCTAGCTTCTTCTCTCTTCGATCCAAGACGATCCACCCACCCGATTGCCTTCAAACTGAATCTTGAAGCCCTCGACGAGTAGAACAACTTCACCGATCGGATTTGTGTTCTCTTGAGTTTTCACCAAGCTAGGTGTTACTTCCTTTGATTTTGGTTCATTGGCCCTAAGGAAAACAATCTATATGCTATTTGTGGGCAATGAACACTTGTATGCTATGTTTGCCCAATTTTGGGGATTTTGGAAGTATGAACTTGTTAGAGTATTTGTAGATGACTTCTATGATTGTTGATGTATATGTTTATCCTTCATCTTGTGATTCTAGGGTTGTGAGCATGCTAGAAATCATGTTTACATTTTATTTGGGTTTATTATGAAAGTATGCCTATGGTTGGGGCTTTGATATGTGAACTCTCTATATACTATGGTTATGATCACTTAAATGAAATTATATGATTTATGAAATGGGTTTTGATCTATGTTGGGATTATTTGTGATTTTAGGCTTGAGAGTCAATCCCGAATTATTGGAGAAATTATTGTTAGTTGAAGGGTTAATGTTGAGATTGATGAAGGGTGTAAATGATGAAACTTGGTGTTTAGACTCAACTGAGTCGAAATAAGTTCAATAATGTGATAATGAACTCGGGTTGGAATCCTACGACAATTGATTTCGTTTGATTATGATTATGATGAATTTTTGGGTTTTAGGCTCGGAATCAACCCGATGATTTTGGGAAATTTGATATAACTCGAATGATGTACTAATTTTGGGTTGTATGAAATGTGTATTTAATGAAATGCGGTATTAAGACTCAATGGAGTTGTTTTAGGTTCAATAAGATGTTGGTGAGCCTTAGGTCGAAATCCTACGATGTTCGGTTTGGTTGGTTTTGATTGTGAGTACCCGAAAGCATCTCGATTGTGTCCCAATTGTGACACCCATGATATAGAGGCTTATTGGGGATTTAATTAGAGCTGCTCATTAGAGCACCTGAGCATTAGAGACCAACTTATGACCTCGTATTACTTTAAGGAATGATTATTTGAATGAGTTCTCTTAGGAATTTGGCCTGCACATCAAAGCACTTGCGAGATTATGACTATGGGTTGGTTTTGGTACCCTTGAGATTGGTTTGATAACGTCAAGTATATATGACGATTGGGACTATGATTGGGTCTGTATTGCTTTTATGAATTGACTAATCACTAAGTCTCGATTTATGGTTGTTCTTAGACTAAATAGTAGTCTTTGGTTTAATCCCGAGTAGAGGGCTATAGTAGACCTCATATTGTGATTTCTTGAGCTTATATGCTACTTTCGATTTGGTGATGACTTGAGGATTATGAGTACCTCATTATGTGGTTCTTTGACTAAACTTATAAGTTGGTTGAATTTGTTAAGTATGTGCAAATATGTGCATTGTTGAAATTGGTGTGTAGAGCTTTATGTCCTACTTGATTTGGTATGCCCGCTATGATCGGTCTTGGTTCTTGTTTGAGCATGAGAGTAATTATCTACTTGTGCATTTCATAAAAGCCCATCTGGCATTATTTGGATTATTTGGTTTGTTTATCAAGTCCGGGTGGGACGATGCACGCCTTCACGACTATGGGATTCGTGCTCGCTATGGATCGCCGCACTTGGGATCTCACACACACCTCCATTGTTGGTCGCAATGGGAAGTAGCCCCTTTGCCGTGACGCTAAGTGCCGCATTGGCTTGCTAGCTAAATCGAGTGGTTCTCGATAAAAGTCGATGACGCCACAGGCATCGATGTTGCACCCATAAAGATAAAGTATAATATGTGTATTGCAGAGCAAAGACAACGACACTATGTGGGTAACTTCTTTATCCCTTATGTGGCTTACTATGAGCACTTATATGAAAGATAATGTGCTATATGTTTTATGAAGTTTATGATACTTGATGACTTAATACCGGTTTATTGTTGGTATACGATTTAGATGCCATGAGTTTATATATGCTTGTGCATTATGCCATGCCACGACATGCTATGCCATACATTTGCATTTAGTAACTTACTGGGTCATTATGACTCATTTCGTGTGTTTGTTTTCCTTAGTTTTGCAAGGTGATCCGTTACGCGCCAAGGTGGCTTTGATAGTGATTCCTAGAAGGTGGTCTTCCGGCTTTAAGCTTGGGGTTATTTAATATTATTATGTTATGTATCTGTGAGAAACGAATGTAAAGTTATGTAGACTTTACTTGGTTAGATTATGTTAGTACTTTCTTATTGTATTATTTTGGTAGCCGACTTGCTTCTGGTCCGAGCTGTTGTATCTTTTAGAAGTTATTCCCTTGTTATTTCGAGCATGCTTTAGCTCACTCATTCTAGTATTGTTGGTATTGTCATCTCCGACGACGTTAGTCGTGAGACTTGGGTTAGTTGTTAGAATTTGAATATCTTGTTCTTTTAGTTGATTTATTCCTCCGGCATGTTAGCCGTTGAGTTGTTGTTTATCAGGTTGGGTTCTTGTTGCTTCGCCGGCCTTAGGTTGCCGATGGTTTGTTGTACGTGCGCAATGTTGCGCGAGTCGTAGATTTGTCAGAGATAGTCGTCTCTCAGCCTTGTATTCCTTAGTTATAATTATCAAGCTTGGGTTCACTTATGATTCGCTTCCGCAGGTTTTAGTTTTTGGTTATTCGGTTTTGCCGTTATGGCTTTACATTCCAGTTTAGAGTTTGTTGGTTCAACTCTTGACTCGCACCACTACGCTTAGCGGGTGCTTGTCCGTCTTTTATCTTGTCTTGGCGGCACGACCTTGGGATTCCGCATTGGAGTCCGGGTTGGGCTGTCACAGAGGCGGACTTGGATGTGAGCCATCTATAAATTTGTGGAGGTCATAGTCAATAAGTGTTGCATCAACTTGTAGTTTCCAAGCAATATAGTTGGTGGATGTGAGTTTGGTGACTGTGGTGGAAGATGTTTATGAGTTAGAAGCTTTGGCTTGGATCATCGAGGTTTTGAATGGTGAGGGTGTGGTTGTCGGAAGCCATGGAGGCAAGATCATTGGCGGCAGCAGGGGAGGGGAAAAAGGATTTTAGAAGCAAAACTCTAATACCATGTAGTAAACTCAAATAATTATGAATAACGACAAAAGTCTTTCATTGATTAAACCACCTATTTATAGGAGATTACAATTAGGGTTACACTCGAATAAGGAGTACAAGAAGCCTTTACAAGGAAGGAAATATAATAAAGAAAGACTATACAAGAAAAAGAATTATATAAGGTAGTTACCTACTGAACATTAATTATAAACAAATATAAGAATAAATAAATATTATTCTCTAAGGAGGGCTTTGCAATTAAAGAAATTCAAGGCCAATCATTGTGACAAGTGATATCATTTTCCAAGTTATATAATATGTTCAACAATTTATTAAGATTTTTATTCCAATAATTTTACACTCGAACATCAATACTCCAAAACACACCTAAAATATTACATAACACACAAAATTAAAGCAAGGTGATGCCCCCAATCCCATTCTAGTCGAGTCGAATTGCAACTATGGAAAAACCTCAATGATGGAAATAAAGCTACCCAAGATTGGAGTAATCTTGTAGTGACTAAAACCCGATTCCAAGAATAGTTTCTCCCATTCTTCCTCATTTCTCTCTTTTCCACCAATGTGAACCATCAGCACTATATCCAACCAAAGCTTTATTTCGTTATATCACCAACATTTTTTCACCATCCATCACGACGCCCATGATTATAACCTTTCGCTTTACCATCTTTAGTTGGAATTATGGCTTCTCTACTTATCTTGAGTAACTTCACACAATCCTCATCGCCAAAACCATTAAGCATATACTGCCAATTAACATTTTTCATCAGAACTATGCAAGCAGGTGAACATTTTCTTCAAATTTCAATAAACCATCATCATTAGGAAATGAAATCAAATGTCGAATTCATACCTTAAATAAAATGGCATCGCATAAGGTATAGATTGAAACACATCACCGCAACAAATTTGATTATGGCTCTCGGCAAGTTAGCTATCACATGTGGAAGATCAAGCACGGTGCATGTGATGTGAGGGAACGCCTCCAATATGATATTTGCTAACATTCCATTTCCACCGCCTACATCAACTATTGATTTCACCCCCTCAAAATTTTCCTTAGTATCATGGATAATTAAAGTCATCATTGATGTATCACTAGCCGATGCCTCATTGAACACCTGGTTAAATTCTGGGTTCCTATTCGTGAATTCCCACTCCGACATTCCATGAGCAACTTCAAAGGCTGATGACTCATTTCCTCGGAACCACTTGCCCAAGAATTGCCATGGAGTTAAAAAAACTGGATCAAGCAATCCTTGAACCAATGGAGATAAGCAAGGGACCTCATTTTTTAGAAGGAGCCTGGAAGCTGGAGTAAGAATGTAACCTTCTTTTTCTTCTCCTTGATCACTAAATTTTTTTGTTGAAAAGAATTTAGAATGAACTAACGAGCTCATAAGCCTCTTGTGATGATCTGTTTTATTGGTGGGGAGTTTAAGCGATGAAACTAGCTCTTGAGGAGTAATAGGTCGGTTATGAGAGTGTATTATATCCGGTATGCCTAGCTCAACCGCACAACCAAGGGACATGGAACACAAACTTAAAGATATGGCTATAGATATGACATTGAGCTTGAAATTGCTCAATTGCTCCCCTGCCTTTGATTGGGATCCATCTCTTTAATCCTTTGCCTACTTGTCTAATTCTCCTTCTTTGGTTCTTTACAACTTAGTCGTTCATTTATACAACATTATAGTAACATTTACTAGCGCCCTCCCTCGATGCACGTAATGTACATTATTACAAAAAATAAAAAGTTTTTAGTGGCTGCGATGTATGAAAAATAAAAATATAAGATTGTATTTATTCAAATATTATTTTCTAATCATTTACGGCAAGTTCAATGATAGGGATTAAAACCAAATTTTAAAATTTATATAAGAGTATTAGGCTCTCCCGATAAAATATGAAGGTACCAAAATTTGGTTAAGTAGTACTCCCTTGGACCTATATATAAGAAAAAATACCAAATTTTGGTGGACTTAAATATAAGCAAAAATCACCATATTAAACTCTACTCACAACTTTCAAGAAGTTTGGTACTAAAAATACCCCTTGTTAATTCTTTTGATTTTCAAGATGTGTGCACATTCCTTATACACAAAGAGCCACTAATTATAAAAGGAGCTATAATGAATTGATGACAATGAGTTAATATTGCATTAATTGTCTCGGTTTTGAGTGGGATACTTAAAGGTATTTTAGTAAGTATACTTTTGTTTTATATAAAATCAAGACAATTTAACTAATTTAACTTACTTTCTTAATCGTGTGAAATCGGTTAGTTTTGCTTATATATAGGTCCGGAGGAGTACCTAGTTTAGCGCTTCCCACAATTGCGTAATGCGCGGTGGCTTGATTTTTCACTTTGTTAAGTTTGGTGGTCCACATGGGCTTGTTTCTTGCAATTGTAAAAACTCCCCACCTAGCTCGCCTATAGGCCCTCTCTACCGCCGACTTTCTTAGTCAGCCCTAATCGACCAAGTCGGCATCGTAAACCTTACTTGACCTTAATTTATTTTTTAGCTTTGATTTTGTGGCATGCGGTGACCGGAGAAGGAAGGGCGGTGTGGAGAAGGAAGGGGTAGTGGTAATGGTGAGGCGAGAGGGAGGTAATGGGGGCTGGCCCGGAGTAAGATTTTTTTGTTTGTAGTTCTAAACTTGGTTGGTTTATTGTCTTGGGGTTGTTGAGTTGAGATTAATGGTAGGTTTGTATATTTTTGTTCATTTTACAAATATAGACAAGTGTTTGATAAAATGACAAACATAAAAAAAATTGTATTCAATGTGTTTGATCTTTGATGTAAATTATCAAAAGAAAATGGTAATTATGCCTTAATTCTAGGCCCGATTACGCGACTAGTCCTCTGGCGCTAGGTGCTAGTATCTTTAAAAGCGGCCGCCTATTTTAGAACATTGGTTTCATGTCGAGAGTGTGTCTTTTCATAATTTTCTAATTCAAACATTTACTATTTTCAATGTGGTCAAACAAATTTGATCCAAACATTAAATAATCAAGCAATTGTTCAAAACAAAAATAAATAAATGTGAGACTACAAATTTAATACTTATGGTTGGAGATGTTGTTATATAGGTATCAAATTTTGGTTTTGATACATCATGAATAGTGATCAACTAGTTTTACACCCGTGCATTTAACGCCGAATAATATATATATTTTTAATTAAACTTATCACTCAATAGAAATAAAGAGACAGTTAAAATTAGAAAAGTAAATTAAAAGAAAAGTATTGATTGAGGCAACTACTAAAATAAAATTTTATCATTGTATCAATAATATTATAGATTCAACTGAATCATCTTTACATGACATCTTTTGTTTCATTATTAACATTTTGTTAGCTTTCCATCTTCATCGTTTATCAATTTCTTTAAACGAATTGTTGGTTACCTTAAAAGCTGCGAAATCAGTATGCCTCGTCGAATACTAACTTCTTCATGAAGAGTTATACATGCGACATTGATTGATCTTGTCTTTTGTTATTTGTCATTGTATACGATACTATCAATGAAAATTGTATTCCTTGAAATTTTAAAGGCGAACTCATATCTCATGGATACAATGACTTTATTGGAATAAATAATGTGTCTTCAACATTGCTTTCATTTAAAATTTTATTGATTAAATTAAAATATAAGAGACTTTAGTGGTAGGAAATTGTTTAAAGTGGACCAACCCGATTATCACTTATAATATTATCCTTGACTAAAGTAATTAAAATCTACCAAAGTGGGCTGAATTTTTGTTAGATTAAATACGGTTTAATAAAACATGGCCTAAAAGTGTCAATAAACTCAAGGCGTTGCTTAAAATGAGTGATGCCCAAATTTGGGATGTGCCTTTGTCCGTGCGTCTTTCCTTCATTAAGGGTATCTTGTCAATTTTTCTCCAAAGTGTACTTTAACGATTTAAAACAAATATAGTGAAGTTTTTCGGTTATATTTTCTCCATAGGGGACCGATCCGATTATCAATTTATCATCCGTAAAACAATCTCCAATTAAAACAAGTATTATTTTTGAACATTTTCTATGTTTTTACCAAATATCAAAAAAAAATTTGGTATCTTTTCAAAAGATTTACCGAAGAAGTGAAAATGAATTATTTTTATTTTTCGAAAATTATTTTTTAGAAATCTTTTTCGTGAAACAAACCGAACCGAACTTTCCGACAAAAAACTCGGGGAAGAGATTTCGACTTTCCCAACAAAACAAAAATTAAAACCTCAAAAGGATGACGGATGGACTTTCCGACCAAAAAAAAAACATCCAAAGGAGGAAGATATCAAATTTCCCAACGAAAAAATTTTCAAAAGGAAAAAGATCAACTCAAAAAGAGATTGAATATATAAACAAAAATATTGAAACAAAACCTCGAAAGTAGTGATGAGAGTGTCTTTCCCAACAACACCAACAAACAAAACCTCGAATGTAGTGATGAGAGTGTCTTTCCCAACAACACCAACAAACAAAAACCTAGAGTAAAAGCAATTTGAATGGAGTAGGTGGGGATAGAAAAGGAAGGAGTTTAGACACTCTTTTCGCTACTAGCACAAGGATGGGTTAGTGTGCATAGGGTCAGGGTAATAATTTTTAGTCGGAAGACGATTGGTTGTACACAAATACCATGCGAGAGTATAGTGTTTGGATTGAGGCTT